>ML817732.1:42402-84006 GCA_009831015.1 Picea engelmannii | reverse complement strand
GACCTATACCTATTGTGTTTATTGTGCTATCTTCAGAGGTAGGTTGTTGTACCAGGTATGTGCCTTACTTATCTTTCCTTGATTTGGATCTGATTCTGTTTCAGATCTATTTAAGCTAGCATGCATTGAGTAGATCTATCATAGAAATATATTGTGAAATGCTTGGACAGAATTTGTTAGATCTGAAATCTATGTTTAGTGATTTAGATCTGAGTTTATATTCATATGTAATTAGAGTTTTTCTCTTATGTTGTTGTTTTCCTTCATAGATCTACTTTCTATGTATTTTATCTCTGATTGGATAACAGATCTATTTGCTTTAATCATTGAAATTTAAAAGAGACTACTGTTCTACAAATTTACCCTAAAAACTAACAATCTTTATCTTACATTATTCACATAAAGTTTTGAGTGTTTTAAACATAGATAGATAGTCTTCAATGTAAGAAAAATCATTTGGACATAAATTTGGTACTTGATTTTCTAATTGTTGTGCTCGAATAATATTGTGTTTACAAAACATAAATTCAATCTTTTCCCAAGATTCTTTAGGTTTATCAATTGAATGAAGGTGGAACCTTAAATCAAGAGAGATGGACATTATGATTAATCCACATGCTTTGTCATTCCTATTATCCCATTTAACTTTCTTATCAACATCATTGGGTATTTTTTCCTTTCCCAAGGTAATCTGGTACAAGCCTTTACTTCTTAATAACTCCTCCATATGGGATTTCCATTAGAAGTAGTTGGTGCTGGTAAGAAAGAGATTACTTTTAGAATCCATATTAAATATGAAGATAATATGGATTTAAAAACCGAAACTGATGATCTGGATGGAAATATCTTGAAAATTTAGGCGGTTTAAAAAAAACGACATTAAAAATGGACTTCGGATGTGAAAGTTATGCCATTTTAAAAAAATGCATAAACGGTAACCAAAGGACCATGTGGTTGTGTAAGTTTTTTTATGAAGTGACCCACTTTTATAAAGAGAAGTGAGGATCACTTTTACAATGAAGTTACTTTATTAAATAAAAGCTGCATGCAAAATAAATAACTCTAAAATAAAATATTAGAGCTACTCATAGTGATTGACTTTTATACTTGAAGAGAAATACACTTTACAATTTGAGCATGAACTTTTTCAAAAAAAGTTACAAAAAGAGAGATTTAAACTCAAGACATCTTACTTAATAAAGAAATTTTTAACCAAATGGTATAGAAAAACATACTATATTGTTTAGAAAGAGGATTGGGGGTGTTTTTGTTGTTGTTGTTGAAGACAACCTTGGAGAGTGTGCTAAAAAAAACTATTTTCACAGAAGAAAAAAACTTCGCTTCTCGATGACAATAAGGGTTAGATATTGGTTAGCTTACCCAGAAGATGCACCTTTTCCTATCTATTTATGATTTTTCGAGATCACACAAGGAGTGGGGAAGAGAGAATACGTAGATCTAAAAGAGTAGAAATATGGAAACAAATAATATAAAACCAAAATAATCCTTTACAAAAATTAAAAAAATGCATATTAAGGATTTATACCTCTGGATCTAACTGAAATGGTCGTATCCTTGGAAAATATAAACCTTTTCGAGTGAAACGAAAAGTGTTCCTGACTGAAATGAGTGCTTTGAATGCAACATAATAGTTCTCTTGGCCCATAAATATACAAAAATGATAGAAAATGGACATGAGAAAACTTGGCTTCACGATCTCGATCTACAACAGGAGCGGGTCTTCAAACAAACTATGATACCATGTTTGAAAAAAAAGGTATTCCAACAGAGGATGAACACCTTCAATAACCACTCACACAACAATACCAAATATCAAAACACCATTTTTTTGACATGGTAAAACCACTACGGGGAAACATCCACGACCCTAGCCAATTCAACCACTTGGAGCGGTTTATTAATGAGAAAAAAAAGATTACATAGAGATTTTACAAGAGAGTTTCTCACAATCGATCATCGGAAAATGACCCTCCATGCTCTTTAAATAGAGATCATGGACCAATCGGGCATTAATCCATAGATCAATGGTCGTTAAGATAGAGGAGAATATGAACCTTCGGATCACTCTAAGTTGGGAACATATCGTGACTGTCAAATTTCCTAACTACAAATTCATACTAATGCATACTAAAGAAACACACTAAGAAACACACTTTTACCTAACGACACATTAGACCAATTATATCTTAAGTAACTCCTAAGTGTCTAAATATCCTAACAACTAATTGGGAGTAATTATTATGTTTTAATACTCCCCCTTAATTACGACCGCTAACTATACTAACATTAACCATTAATGCCTCTATGGACTTACAAAATTCATAACATGATGGCCTTCTGGTCTAAGTCTCAGCTAGGCTTACAAGTTTTGAGATCAAATTAAATTACACTATCCACCTGTGTTTCTACACAATGTGATTCACTTTCTTCACTATGCTCATGCTCTATAATTCTTACAGAGTCAATTTCTTCAACAACCTTCTTCAGCTTCAACATGATCTTCCAGAAGATTTTAATACTTATTCTATTACAATATAAACTTTATTAATTACTTGAATGTTGATGTTGATTGTTGTTCCTCCCCCTTTCATTGTATTCCATCTCAATATTTTAGACCTAGTTGCTACTACGACTTGAGAAGAATTCTCTCATACAAGCCTTGAGAGATAATGTTGCTATATCATTTTTCTTGTTCCATCTGTACCAATTTGATGGTGGGAGAAGATAAATTCTAATGGATACAACCTTGATCATATCATGAGTTACCAATCACTATATCCATGGTTTTCTCTTACCTTACTCTTAACCTTACATCTTCAAGGGTTTTCATCAATGTACCCTACACCATTACAAGGGGTTTTTGGATGACCATGAACCATCACAACAAATAGTTTCTAGTTCACCACAAACTTTGCATACAAGTCGTTTTGGCTAACCACAAACATCGTGATGAGGAAATTGATTCACGATGCACACACTCACTTGGGATTTCTTCACTATGTACTTCATCCTCAAACTTTCTTCTTGTTGTTCTTTTGTACCTACACAAAACTGATTATTGCTCGAACTTTTTGTTTCTTCATTTTGTACCTACAAACAAATGATTATTGATATTCATATAAAAAGAAATCCATCTACCGAGATACATAGATTCCATCTTCTGTACTCGTTAGTTTTATATGAATCATTTTCAGCTACATGGTTCATCAATATGTTAAACTCTCCTTTAATCATACCTTGGTCCCAACCAATTCACACTCTGAGGATACTCTATCTCACATTCCCCCCTTAATTGAATATCCAACTTCTCCAACTCACCATCAAACTTAGATATGAGTACACCTTCCACCCTTGTACCTACATAGTGTTTAATTCCACAACTTGATGCCACATCCACTCTGAGATATACATGTGAAATTATTACTTGTGCTACCTCACTAATGCACATAGCCTAACTCAATAAGGCTTACTAAAGACCTGGAGAATATAACTTTCCTATGGCTAAGTTTTACATCTGGGACCACAAACTTCTGGGATGTTGGGTACAACCGATCATGCAACCCCTACAAAATGTATGCATCATTTCAACATTTTATCGCAAGTAAACAAAACATTCTTTACTAAATTCCCAAATTATAAGCCCATTACATATGCCCATTTTTATACACTTTATATTTTGCAGTTGTTATTCTCTCTACTTTTAGACTTTAATAGAAAAATCATAGTATTTTTCAAACTCCTCACAACTCTTAAAAGAACAATTTTTTATTATAACACCAAATTTAGAACCTCAAGGATAGCCACTAATAAAAACTTCGGCCAACACAAGCAACTGCGACCCAACACTTTCTTATATGAGTCTTTTAATTTGACCATACACAAAAATTATGCATGGAATAATCTGTAACAACCTCCATGGCTTCAAACACATAAAACTCAAATACAAACAACATAACTATGTCCATGCACAAAGTTTCATCATGATATACATTAAGATGAAAGACATTGAAATAAATCTCACTCTACGCGGCTTCCCAAGCCAAAAATACCCCCTTTCTAGGGAAAAGATGGTGATGCTCCACATGCAGATTTTTTTTTTTTCATTACATATAGGCTCGAAGCCATTACAACAATATATTTATTCATGTCATTTTTAAGGGAATTGAACCGAGGTAAGGAGGATAACAATCATTCCTCACAACCATCCAGATGAGGTTTTTCAAACACAATATATTGTTTTATTTGTAATGACTAGATGTTCAATACTCATTTCATGGCTACCAAACTTTACATTCTTGAATGAAAAGGCAACAGTGTTAAGTGTTACCTTAGGGGAAGTGCTCTTGTTTCCTCCGCCATATTAAAGGTACCAAGCCAAACCCTAGCGCGACACTATCTCCACTATTGCACCCTCGACCTTCTATTCCTGCCACTCGGCCTGCACCTGTAAGAGACTCTGTGAGTCACCCCTATGCCTTTCTGACTCTTCTCTCTCAAATGTCATCCCCTTAAAGACAATATCCAGAGCTTATTCTGTGCCACTTCCATGTTTAGCAGTGTCAACGTCTTGGTCATGGGCCCTTTCTCTGGCGGCTTGCGCTCTGGCGCTACATCCCTACCCGTCGGTTTGTTCATTTCCATGGTGGGGGCGTTCGTAGGGGGTATTTCCTTCCATGGTCGAGCCAGAGCACCTCCGCTGCTGCCCATACGACCTCTTACACCCCAAGATGTTTGCCAACGAATCCATATTTAAATCCTTACATAACGCAACCTCCATTACTCTGTTTCGAACCTCGTATGTGTCTGTTCCCTTCGTTATCAGGGTAAGAACCCAATTTGAGCTCTACTTTGGCACTCATGTGCCCGTGCTGGTTCAAGTAGCCACTAAATCGATAGCTCCAATCGTAGAAATTTCATATGATGAAACTGACATAACTAGGTTACCACCATAGCATTTATCTCAACTCTTCTCTCAGCGACCGTGACACTTTTTTCTCTCAGTGACGGTGACACTTTTGGAAACTGTGGCTCTTCTTCCTTCAGGAATCCCTGGTACCTGTTCAAGGGAGTCAAACCCAAACTCACTCTGAGACCAATATGAAAGAGGGTAAATAATTCTACAACTGTAGTTGTATGAATGAACACAACAATCAAAGTCACACAAACAGAGTTATACAAATGAGTTGTTGCTCTGAAAATGGTTTTCCTTAGAAATCCAAAAACCAAGTTATATATATCTAAGAAATATCTCGAGATCCTCTCAAAAAATATCTACATAACCTCTTAGGAAAAATCTAGAGAATCTTTAAAAAAAAATTGACTGAGAAGTAAAACATAGTCAATTTCTGACAACTCTTCTAAAGCTTCCTTCAATTACCACATTAAATGCTTCTTAGGAAAAATCTAGAGAATCTTTCAAGAAAACTGAGTGACAACACTCAAAAACATTGTCAATTCCTAACATCTCTTCTAGAGTTTCCTTTGACTACCACATTAAATGATGGGAGATAGTTGAGAATAATTATTATATTATAACAATTGTTATGCTTCAGAAATTCCCATTCAATTGGAGATAGTTAGGAATAATTATTATATTTTAACAATTGTTGTTCATCGGAAATTAAGAAATTCCCATTAAATTCACTGAAAGAAAGATCGAGGCTGAATTTGATATAATTTAAAGCATCTTTCTAGGTAGATTCATAATTGTCTTTCAGATAACACTCTAAATTAAACTTGAGGCTATCTTCGGGCGTTCCTTCTCTTGCTTCATACATAGTGGAAAATGTTAAAACTAATGCAAATATCATCTAGTTTAAACACTTTAAAAACAAATATTAATCTTAATGCCACATACCTCAAAATATGTTATGTCGTCCTTCAGTCTGACTGTCAATTCTAAGAGCTCATAGATCTTGGATGGATAGAATATTTGTTCCAGAATGTCATCTGGTAGAATTTGACTCATTAACAGAAGCATAATCAAATTTAGCACACACATCACCGAGCTAGCCAGGCCATTATTCAAGTACTCATCAAACGAGGTGACATATCTAGTCATTATCCATTCTGCGTCTTGCAGATAAGATTCAAGATATTGCTCCAATTGAACATGAGGCAACCAATCAAATACATTCATTGATTTTCTAAGAATATGAACAATGATTTTCACCAAAAAAGGAAGAAATATTCTATATACATAAACTGTATATACGCCATTTTCCCGTATGTACACTTACATATCTCGCCCTTGTCCCTTTTCAACTTTTGCAGTCCATTCATTCGATGTCTTCACGAAGAACTCAAATGTTTTTTTAATGTAGTCTCAAAGACTTTCTATTGACGAAATATCCCATCTGAAAACAAGTGTTGCATGGCAGTGGAGTCCCTGCCAGGTTGGAATGGAAATAAATTGAATCGAACACATACACGTGGGTAGGAAGTTGAAGTACATGTGGTTTTCATGGAGAATATAGTATTCCCGAATTAGTTTTTTCCTGAAATTTATCAAAAAAAAAAAAGATTTAAAAGGTTCTTGGACACAAAAAATTTAGCATCCGCGAAGTAGTTTTCTACATATGTTCATGGACAAAAACACCAAAAAATAGTTGGATCGCTATTTCTCGGGTTGCCGGACTAAAAATTGGACTTATGTTGTTCCGTGCACCACAAATAACACCTAGAGTTCCGGGCATACAAATTGACATTCAAACTTGTGGACTATTTTAAATTTAAGGGCCTACGTCTGTTACATAGATTCATGGACAAAAGCACAAAAAAAACTAGCATTCTCAAATTAGTTGTCTTTAAAACAAGGGCCCCTAGACACAAGAAATTAAAATTTATCAAATTATAGGTTCCTGGACAACATAAATTATACATACGACATATCTAATTTGATTAAGTAGATATACAGAGCATGCACGGAATCCTCATTTCAGGTTTTCGGGCTGAAAATTGGTGTTCTGTTGTTTCATTCCCTACAAATAGCACCAAGAGTTCCACGATATACAAATTGATAATCGGTCTTGTAGACAATTCAAATTCCATTCCCTACAAATAACACCCAGAGTTCTGGGACATACAAATTGACAATCAGACTTGTGAACTATTTGAAATTTAAGGGCCTATGTCTGTTACATAGGTTCGTGGACGAAAGAACAAAAAAACTAGCATTCCCGAATTAGTTTTCTTTAAAGCAAGGGCTTCTGGACACAAGAAATTGAAATTTATCAAATTATAGGTTCTTGGACAACATAAATTATACATACCAAATATCTTATTTGATTAAGTAGATATACAGAGCATGCATGAAACCCTCCTTCCGGGTTCTCGGGTTGGCGGGATGAAAATTGGGCTTGTGTTGTTCTTTGCCCTACAAATAGTGACGCAAACTGCACTCCTCGGAGCACGATCACTCTCACCAGGACCTTCTCTTCCCTCGGCCCGAAGAGTTAGATTACTCTTCTAATTCCCTCCCGGGAATTCTCTACCCACAACTTCCTCTTACTGATCTCCCTTAACAATCGGGAAATCAGAATTCGCTATCTCATGAATTATGTAGTCACGACCCTTTGTCTTGCGATTCCCCGAATCCCGACGTGGGTCAATCGCTGACTTTCTTCCCTTTCCTATCGGAGGTTTCCCTATCGGGAAATCACTACTCGTGATGTCAAAAAATTGGATTTCTAAACTCCGAGTCCCGATGTGCCGATCCTCCGAGACAATGCCATGTGTATTCCACTAGCTCTCGTGATTCCCCACTGCCTCGTCACATTGGGATATCGCTACTCCCAAATCCAACATACAAGTGTTCATTGTCGTCGAGGGCCCGATTCTCTGAACCCCGACTCTCCGAGATCTCGTGCCACCTATCCCCGTCACGATCAACGGCTCCAACGACTTCGGGAAATTGCGAATCGCGATTTCGACGAGTATGAAACTTTCACCTCCATGAACCCTGATACGCCGAATCCCTATGGTTTGTTCCCTCCTTGCACCTAAGGGTTAACTTCCACACAAATTCTCCCAGATCTGAGGGTCAGCGAGATTTCGCGAATCTCCTCAGTGAATTCCAGCCGTCAATTATCCCTCCTTGCTACTTCCTTCGCAACGATCAAGTACACTTACCGAGACTTGCTCTCCAATGCTACGCTTGTAGCTTCTGCTCGAGGATTTTCTCGAAACAAATTCTTGGGCTCCTTTCCAAGAATCTCACGAAGCTTCTATCCCTTTTTGAGCTTAATTTCTACGGCTCCTTCAAAGAAACGTACGCGCACTTCGCACGCTCAACCTCCAACAGCTCTCGAGGTGTTGAACTCGTCCAGACTCTGTGCACTCGCAGTCACAACGAATCCTTGTCTTTCTATGCTCAGACTAACCAATGAGACTTCACTTTCAGCGTGCACTTCCTCTGCACGGCTCTAATAACCCAATTTAACTTCTGGGCAGATGAGACTAAGAGTTTAACTGTCTAGCCTCATCAATGCACTCTATGCGGATGAACTCGACTGCACTCTATGCAGGAATCTCCCGGTTCAAACAAAGAAACAATTGAAACTTATTCTCATCTTACACAGATTTCAGTTAAACCTCTGAAACCACATGCACAACATATTCAGAAGCAAATGCATACAAGGAAAACAAAAAATTCAAGCACATGTGAGCATCATACACAGAGAAACACCACCAAGCATGAAATTGAATCATAGACTCTTCTATTAATTCAATTACTTCTGTACATGGGTGTTCTTCACACATTCTCCGCTGCTCTGCTCTTCTCTTCTGAATGCTTGATCATGAATAATGTTACAATGTACAAAGGAGGGTGCCTATATTCCGTTTGCCCTCTTGAATTCTACAACTATCAAATCTACAATTAATTCCTATCTAACAACATTAAACCTATTAAATGCCTTCCTATCTACTAAGGATGAGAGCTTAAAGGCTCAAGGTCCATTTACAATACAAGTGCGCTTCTTTATGAATGCCTTCAATAAATATCAGTGCAACAACTCCCAAGAATCTCAAAATGTGCGCTGGCACTGTCCAGCTGTTCTTTCTGCTCCACGCACTGGCTTGCTTGATGAGTGAGCGATGCTCCTGCATCATACTCCTCACCTTGAAAATCTTCATGGGCTCCTGTCCATGAGCTCCTGCACTGTCTGTCTATGCTTTTGTATTACAGCCTCAGTCTCTCAGCTGGCATCCTCCACTGGGTGACTTTTCCATTTCACCAGGTACTCGAAATACTGCTTTTGCCTGGTCTTCGTTCCCAGTCGCTTGTCCAGTATGTACTCCATCTGCGGTTTCTCTGCAACTGGTAACTGCTTCTGCCACTGGATCACTGGCTCCTCTGTCCCAGTTTCTGCTTCTCCAGCCTTGTATGGGTACAAATCTGAAACATTAAATATCGGAGATATCCCGATGCCTTCTGGTAACTCAAGCTCATATGCATTTTTTCTGAATTTCTTCAGGACTCTGCACGGTCCAATTTTCTTGATCTTGAGCTTGTTATATGTTCCCCTTGGGAACCTTTCCTTCCTTAAGTGTTCCAGAACCAAATCACCAACTTCGAACTGATGTTGTCTCTTTCCTTGGTCGGCTCTGTGCTTATACTCTTGATTTGACTTCATCAGTCACTGCTTCACTTGACTGTGAAGTTCCTGCATCGCCTCAATGAATTCCTCTGCGCTAGCACTGCTAGTTGCAGCCTGTCCTGACTCCCTGAGCTCAGAAAATCCCCTTGGTTGTGTCCCATACAAAATCTGAAATGGGCTTTTGCCTGTACTCCGATTCACCGAATCGTTATACGCAAATTCTACCTGTGGTAATATCTAGTCCCAACTGCTATGGTGCTCTGTCACCAAGCTTCTCAATAGATCCCCCAGACTTCTGTTCACCATCTCTGTTTGCCCATCCGTCTGGGGATGATATGCTGAACTAAACGCTAAGTTAGTTCCCATATTCTTCCATAGCATCCTCCAAAAATGACCTACGAATTTCATATCCCTGTCCGAGACGATACTTCTCGGCAATCCATGAAGTCTAACAACTTCTTTGAAAAAGAAGTTTGCGATGTGGGTCGCATCGCTGGTCTTCTGACACGGAATAAAATGTTCCATCTTCGAAAACCTGTCCACCACCACAAAGATGGAATCAACTCCCCTTTGCGTCCTCGACAAACCCAATACAAAATCCATACTGATCGCCTCCCATGGCCTCTCGGGTATGGGAAATGGCTGATAAAAACCTGCATTCTGCTTTCGGCCCTTCGAATGTTGACAAATTCGGCACCTGTCAACAAACCTCTTGACATCTGCTCACATGCCTGGACAAAAATATGATTCGCTCAACTTCACGAATGTTTTGTCATGTCCAAAATGACCTGCTAATCCGCCACTATGCTTTTCCTTCAGCAGATTCTCCCTCATGGAGAAATTCGGAATGCACAATTGATTGCCCCAAAACAGAAATCCTTCTTGGATCATGTAGTCTATCCACGGGCTTCGATCCCAGAGAACTGGATTCTCAGTTGCTTCGTACGCTTCTCCGAAGTCTGCATCACCTGCATACATGTCCTTCAGATTCTCAAAACCCAATGTCTTGACTTTGAACTCCTACAACAGTAAACATTTCATGCTCAAAGCATCAGCCACTTTGTTAGCAGTCCCCGAAATGTGTTTGATTACAAACGTGAAATTATGCATGTACTCTACCCATTTTGCATGCTTCTGGTTCAACTTGTCCTGTTGACTTACAAACTGCAATGCATGATTGTCACTGTACAATACAAATTCCTTGGGTATCAAGTAATGCCTCCACTTCTTTAATGCCTGTATGATGGCATAAAATTCCTTATCATATGTGGAGTATTTCAGCTTTGCATCATCCAACTTCTCGCTGAAATATGCAACTGGCCTGTCATTCTGACTTAAGACCCCTCCTACGACATATCCGCTTGCGTCGCATTTCACTTGAAATGTCTTCTGGAAATCAGGCAACACCAAAATTGGTTGCTCTGTGATCTTCCGCTTCAACAAATTGAATTTCCTCTCAGCCTCTGCTGTCCAATGAAAAACTTTATGTCATTTTTTCACGGTGTCCATCATTCTTGCGCTAATTCCACTGAAATTCCGAATGAATTTCCTATAGAAACTAGCCAATCCATGGAAACTTCTCACCTGGAAAACATTTCTCGGTGATGGCCAATTCTTTATCACTTCCACCTTCTCAAGATCCATCTTCAACTCATTAGCCGAAATAACAAAAGCTAAATAAATGAGTTATGTCTGCATGAAGGAACACTTCTTCATGTTGACCAATAGCTTCTCCTGATGTAGTCTTCTCATTACAATACCCAGATTCTTTAAATGTTCGACCTTTGTCTTACTGAAAATCAATATGTCGTCCAGATATATGACAACGAATTTCCCGATGAATTCCCACAGGACTTCATTCATCAGGCTCATGAATGTGCTCGACGCATTTGTCAAACCAAACAACATGACCAACCATTCATACAAACCCTCATTTGTCTTGAATGTTGTCTTTCATTCATCACCCTCTCTCATGCGAATCTGATGATATCCGCTCTTTAGATCAATCTTTGAAAAGTGATTTGCCCCACTCAGGCAATCCATCAGATCATCCATTCTCGACAGTGGAAATCTGTACCTGATGGTGATTTTGTTTATCGCTCTGGAGTCTGTACACATTCTCCAGCCTCCATCCTTCTTCGGACTTAGTACTGTCGGAACAACACACGGACTGAGACTCTCCCTAACCAGTCCCTTGTCCAACAGATCCTGTACCTGCCTTTTGATCTCTTCATTCTCCTGAGGCGTCAACCTGTATGTTGCCTTATTCAAAAAACTTTCTCCAGGTATGAGGTCTATGTGGTGACTCACACTCCTCATTGGTGGCAATGAACGATGTAGTTCATCCATGATAATATCAACGAACTCTCCCAACAGTTCCTGAATCTCATCTGGTAAGTCATCCACTCTTGTGCTTGTCAGGACAATTCTCGGCTTCCTGACAACAAAGAATTGTGGATCTTCATTCTTCTCTATCTCTATGAGAAGTTCCTTCCCACTCATAAGAAGTATGGCGCTGTTTACTTCCAGCTTCACTTCTTTATCCTTTATCGGAAGCAACTTATGGGTTCTTCCATCCTTTTCCAAAGTATATGTGTTCATCCTTCCGTCATGAACCACATTTATGTCATACTTCCATGGTCTACCCAACAATATATGACATACATCCATGGGAATGACATCACATAGAATCTCATCATGGTAATTCCCAATCTTGAATTTAACTAAGCATTGTTTAGTGACACTTACCCGGTGTCCTTTCTGTAACCAGGAGACTTTATATGGACTCGGGTGCTTAGTTGTTTCCAGCTCCAACTTTTCCACCATATTGGTTGAAACGAGATTGTAGGTGCTCCCACTGTCAACTATGACTCTGCATTTCCTGTCCTTGGCTGCGCAAACCATTCTGAATAGTCTGCTCCTCTGCACTGAGCTTTCCACCTCTTTCTCAGGTGTCAAAAGGATTTTATGCATTCCAAGAGACCTTCCGATGTCTGCATCTTCGTTCTCAGCATCACGCCTCTATGCCTCAGTGATGTGAGTTTCTCCTCTGTCCACTTTCCTACATGGACAGTCAATGGCTTTATGTCTGTCCTTTCCACATGTAAAACATGTGATGATTCCACCTTGGCCTCTTCCTCTACCTCAGGTACGAGGAAAGGTGTTGGCATCAACATAACCGCTACCCTACTCTATATGTTGCTTCCTTGGCTCAGCATATTTTTGCCTCTATGAGGTTTCGCCTCTTTCAACTTTACCCTGAGGCCTTTTCCCTTCCTCCTTGGGCTTCTGTGTTCTTTCTTGGGCAACTGCCTTGCCTTTGGGCTGACTCCTGCCTTGCCCTCACTGTCCTTGCTTGCGGTTCAGCTTCTCTTCGGCTTTCAGAGCCATCTGGTATACATCCTCAACTGTTCGGATGGTTACCATGCTTAACTTATCCTGAATGTCGTATCTCATACCATTCAGGTATCTCACCACCTTTTCATCATCGCTCTCCCGATGACCTGCTCTGATGTTGAGTCTGTAAAAATCCTCGGTTTACTCCTTCACCGTCACCATCTTCTGCCTTAGGTTCTGCATTCGCCTGAACAGAGTGATCTGATAATCTCTGGGGATGAATTTTTGTTTCATCTTAGCGATCATCCGGTCCCAACTCTTGATTTTCTGTTTACCTTTGCAACGCCTATTAGCCTGCAACTCATCCCACCATAAGGCTGCATGTCCTTTCAACTTAGTAACAACATGCCTTACCTTCTTATCCTATTAGATATCTTCATAGTCGAAGTAGGTGTCAAGAGCTCGGATCCAATCCAATAGCTCTTCTGCATCTAGATTCCCCTCATAGACGGGAATGTCCATTTTGGTCTTGGAACTCATCCTGGCGATAGCTTTGATTAATCGCTCAGTCGAAGCATCCTCTGCTGTGACCTCTCCTTCATCATGTCTAGCTTCCTCTTCTACCTCGGAATCACTGAACTCTCCAGCGCCGACTCTGCGTCTCTGCGTTGTCTCCATCTCCTCAAGCCTTGCTCGGAGATCTCTCATTTGGCGCTCCATTTCTGGGTTTCCTGCTGGCCTACCCCTTTTTCACACATCCCTGTCTTCTCGATCAGGCGATTTCCTTTCTCTTCTCGGCGGCATGGTGTATTCCTGTCTCTACTACAGAAAGCAAAGATACTCCCTGCTTTGATACCACTCTGACACAAACCGCACTCCTCGGAGCACGATCACTCTCACCAGGACCTTCTCTTCCCTCAGCCCGAAGAGTTAGATTACTCTTCTAATTCCCTCCCGATAATTCTCTACCCACAACTTCCTCTTACTGATCTCCCTTAACAATCGGGAAATCGGAATTCGCTATCTCACGAATTTTGTAGTCACGACCCTTTGTCTTGTGATTCCCCGAATCCCGACGTGGATCAATCGCTGACTTTCTTCCCTTTCCTATCGGAGGTTTCCCTATTGGGAAATCTCTACTTGTGATGTCAACAAATTGGATTTCCAAACTCCGAGTCCCGATGTGTCGATCCTCCGAGACAATGCCACGTGTATTCCACTAGCTCTCGTGATTCCCCACTGCCACGTCACCTCGGGATATCGCTACTCATGAATCCAACATACAAGTGTTCATTGTCGTCGAGGGCCCGATTCTCCGAACCCCGACTCTCCAGGATCTCGTGCCACCTATATTCATCATGATCAACGACTCCAACGACTTCAGGAAATCGCGAATCGCGATTTCGACGAGTATGAAACTTTCACCTCCGTGAACCCCGATACGCCGAATCTTGATGGTTTGTTCCCTCCTTGCGCCTAAGGGTTAACTTCCACGCAACTTCTCCCAGATCTGAGGGTCAGCGGGATTTCGCGAATCTCCTCAGCGAATTCCAGCTGTCCATTCTCCCTCCTTGCTACTTCCTTCGGAATGATCAAGTACACTTACCAAGACTTGCTCTCCAATGCTACGCTTGCAGCTTCTGCTCGAGGCTTTTATCGACACAAATTCTTGGGCTCCTTTCCAAGAATGTCACGAAGGTTCTATCCCTTTTTGAGCTTAATTTCTACGGCTCCTTCAAAGAAACGTACGTGCACTTCTCACGCTCGACCTCCAACAACTCTCGAGGTGTTGAACTCGTCCAGACTCTGTGCACTCGCAGTCACAGCGAATCCTTGTCTTTATGTGCTCAGACTAACCACTAAGACTTCACTTTCAGCCTGCACTTCCTCTGTACGACTCTAATAACCCAATTTAACTTCTGTGCAGATGAGAATAAGAGTTTAACTGTCTAGCCTCATCAACGCACTCTATGCGGATGAACTCGATTGCACTCTATGCAGGAATCTCTCGGCTCAAACAGAGAAACAATTGAAACTTATTCTCATCTTTCACAGATTTCAGTTAAACCTCTGAAACCACATGCATAGCATATTCAGAAGCAAATGCATACAAGGAAAACAAAACATTCAAGCACATGTGAGCATCATACACAGAGAAACACCACCAAGCATGAAATTGATTCATAGACTCTTCTATTAATTCAATTACTTAAGTACATGGGTATTCTTCACACATTCTCCGCTGCTCTGCTCTTCTCTTCTGAATGCTTGATCATGAATAATGTTACAATGTACAAAGGAGGGTGCTTATATTTTGTTTTCCCTCTCGAATTCTGCAACTATCAAATCTCCAATTAATTCCTATCTAACATCATTAAACCTATTAAATGCCTTCCTATCTACTAAGGATGAGAGATTAAAGGCTCAATGTCCATTTACAATACAAGTGCGCTTCTTTATGAATTCCTTCAATAAAGATCGGCGCAACAACTCCCAAGAATCTCAAAATGTGCGCTGGCGCTGTCCAACTGTTCTTTCTTCTCCACGCGCTGGCTCGCTTGATGAGTGAGCGATGCTCCTGCATCAAATATCACTGAGAGTTCTACGATACAGAAATTGACAATCACACTTGCAAACTATTTCAATTTTTGGATCACTGGTTCTCGAGGTGGTGGGATGAAAATTGGGCTTCTGTTGTTTCGTTCCCTACAAATAGCACCCAGACTTCTGCAATATACAAATTGACAAATAGACTTGCGGACTATTTTAAATTTAAGGGCCTACATCTATTACATAGGGTCATGGACAAAAGCACAAAAAAACTAGAATTCCCGAATTAGTTTTCTTTAAAACAAGGGCACCTAGACACAAGAAATTGAACTTTATGAAAGTATAGGTTTCTAGACAAAATAAGTTATACATACCACATATGTAATTTGATTAATTAGATATAGAGAGGATGCACGGAACCCTGATTCGGGGTTGTTGGGATAGTGGGATGAAAATTGGGCTTTTGTTGTTCCATGCCCTAAAAATAGAACCGAGAGCTCCACGATATACAAATTGACAATTAGACTTGCTGACTATTTGAATTTTTGGATCGAGGGTTCTCGGGCTGGTGGGCTGAAAATTGGGCTTCTCTTGTTCTGTGCCTTACAAATAGCACACAGAGTTCCGCGATATACAAATTGACAATCAGACTTGTGGACTACAAAATTGGGCTTTTGTTATTCTATTCCCTACAAAAAACACTGAGATTTCCATGATATACAAATTGACAATCTGACTTGCATGGTATTTAAATTTTAAGGGGCTTGTGTCCAAAAAAATTGGCATTTCCGATTTAGTTTTCCTTAAAAACATTCGTGGAAAAAAACACAAAAATAGTACTAATGTTCATTACATAGGCACTGGCGGGCTGAAAATTTCCCTACAAAAAGCACCGAGAGTTTCACAATATAGAAATTGATAATCAGACTTGCAGAGTATTTGAATTTTAAGGGGCTCCTGTCCAAAATATTTGGCATTTCCAATTTAGTTTTCCTTGCACACGCTGGTGAACAAAAACACAAAAAAATAGTACTAACATGCATTACATAGGCAATGGTGGGATGAAAATTTCCCTACAAAAAGCACCGAGAGTTCCACGATATAGAAATTGACAATCAGACTTGTAGACTATTTGAATTTTAAGGGACTCATGTCCAAAAACTTTGGCATTAAAAACACAAAAAAAATAGTACTAACATATGTTACATAGGCTTCGTTGGTAGGCTGAAAATTGGGCTTTTGTTGGTCCGCCCTACAAATAGCACCGAGAGTTCTACAATATACAAATTGACAATCGAACTTGCTGACTATTTGAATTTTTGGATCGCGGGTTCTCGGGCTAAAAAATGGGCTTCTGTTGTTCTGTGCCCTACAAATAGCACACAGAGTTCTGTGATATACAAATTGACAATCAGACTTGCGGACTACAAAATTAGGCTTCTATTGTTCCATGCCCTACAAAAAGCACCGAGATTTCCGCAATATACAAATTGACAATCAGACTTGCAGAGTAAATGAATTTTAAGGGGCTCGTGTCCAAAAAAATTGACATTTTCGATTTAGTTTTCCTTACACACGTTGCTGGACAAAAACACAAAAAATAATACTAACGTCCATTACATAGGCGTTGGCGGGCTAAAAATTTCCCTACAAAAAGCACCGAGAGTTTCACGATATAGAAATTGATAGTTAGACTTGCAGACTATTTGAATTTTAAGGGGCTCGTGTCCAAAAAAATCGGCATTAAAAACACAAAAACAATAGTACTAATGTCTGTTACATAGGTTGGGATGGCGGGCTGAAAATTGGGCTTCTGTTTTTCGTGCCCTACAAATAGAACTGAGAGTTTTGCGATATACAAATTGATAATCAAACTTGCTGACTATTTGAATTTTTGGATCGCGGGTTCTTGGGCTTTTGTTGTTTTGTGCCCTACAAATAGCATGCAGAGTTCTGTGATATACAAATTGACAATCAGACTTGTGGACTACAAAATTGGGCTTATGTTGTTCCGTGCCTTACAAAAAGCACCGAGATTTCCGCGATATACAAATTGACAATTAGAATTGCAGAGTATTTGAATTTTACGGGGCTTGTGTCCAAAAAATTTGGCATTTCCGATTTAGTTTTCCTTACACACGTTGGTGGAAAAAAACACAAAAAAATAGTACTAATGTCCGTTACATAGGCGCTGGCACGATGAAAATTTCCCTGCAAAAAGTGTCGAGAGTTTCGCGATATAGAAATTGACAATCAAACTTGCAGACTATTTGAATTTTAAGGGGCTTGTGTCCAAAAAATTTGGCATTAAAAACACAAAAAAATAGTACTAACGTCCGTTACATAGGCTGGTGGATAAAAATATAAAAAAAATAACATTCCCAATTTAGTTTTCTTTAAAAAGGGGCTCCTGGACCTCTGTTGTTCCATGGCCTACAAAGAGGACCCAGAGTTCTGTGATATACAAATTAACAAATGGACTTGCGGACTATTTGAATTTTAAGGACCCGTGTGGCAAGCAGTATGAAAGACAAGTGGTAAATATGCAAAAAATGACATACTCTCTATATGTGTGAATAGGAAAAAAGTAGTGAACACAATTTTATGACATTTATATTAAAAAATAATAAAACGTGTTACATATTCCTGGAAATTTAAAGAAACACACACACAAACACACACACATCTGTGTGTGTGTGTGTGTGTGTGTGTGAAATATGAAATCTCAAATTTGAGTGAGTGAATTATCTAATATTTAATTTTGAAAATGACCAGGCATGAGATAAACAAAAAAGAATTAGCATTCTCGAATTAGTTTTCGTTAAAACAAGGGATCCAAGGCATAATCAAAATTGAAATTTATTAAATTATAGGTTCCTGGACAACATAAATTATACATATCAAATATGTAATTTTATAAAGTAGATATTTACTTTTAGACATACGAAATATGTACCTTTATAAAGTATGGGGATGAGATTTTCTAGAGCGTGCACAGAGACCCATACTTAGCCAGTTTTTGAATCATAGGTTCTCGGGATGGTGGGCTAAAAATTGGGCTTTTGTTGTTCTGTTCCCTTCAAATAGCACCCAGAGTTCCGCGATATACAAATTAACAATCAGATTTGCAGACTATTTGAATTTTAAGAGCCTATGTCTGTTACATAGGTTCGTGGACAAAAGCACAAAAGAACTAGCATTCACGAATTAGTTTTGTTTAAAACAAGGGCTCCTGGACACAAGAAATTGAAATTTATCAAATTATACATTCCAAATATGTAATTTGACTAACTAGATATATAGAGCATGCATGAAACCCTTATTCCATACTTAGTCAGTTTTTGGATCGTGGGTTCTCAGGCTAGGGACCTGAAAATTGGACTTCTGTTGTTTCGTACCCTACAAAAAGCACCGAGATTTCTGCGATATACAAATTGACAATTTGACTTGTGAACTATTTGAATTTTAAGTGGCTCATGTCAAAAAAATTTAGCAATCACGAATTAGTTTTCTTTACATATGTTTTACATATGTTGGTGGACAAAAGAACAAAAAAATAGTACTAATGTATGTTACATAGGGTGGTGGACAAAATGACCAAAAAAATATCTTTCCCGAATTTGTTTTCTTTAAAATAGGGGCGCCTGGACACAAGAAATTGAAATTTATCAAATTATGGGTTCCTAGACAACACAAATTATACATACCAAATACGTAATAATATAAATTAGATATTTACTTTTATACATACAAAATATGTACTTTTATAAAGTATGGGGATGAGATTTCCGTGGGCCTCTGTTGTTCCATGGCCTATAAAGAGCCTCTTAAGGGGCCTTTATGGAAAGCCGTATGAAGGACAGGTGGTAAAGATGCAAGAAATGACATACTCTCTATATGTGTGAGTAGCAAAAAAGTATTGAACACAATTTTATGACATTTATATAAAATAATAATAAAACATGTTACATATTCCTGGAAATTTAAAAAAACATGTGTGTGTCTGTGTGTGTGTGTGTGTGTCTGAAATATTATACCTCAAATTTGAGTGAGTCATTTATCTCATACTTAATTTTGAAAATGACCAGGTAGGAGAAAATATGCATCAGGGAAAAAAGAGAAATGAAATAAAATAAACATAATGTCTTCACATTCAACATTACTAAAGATAAAAATCTAGGAACACATAAATATATAAGGAGACAAAAGAATAGTTTTATTTGGAATATATGAAAAAAGAATTGTTTGTTACGTATTCTTGGAAATGTAAATGTGTTTTTCATATAGACTAAGATTGGGGCTCCCGTGGACCATAAGAGAAATATGTACAAGAAATAACACTGTGGAAAGTAATACCTGAAAAGTCGAAATGGAAAGATATTAGTTTTGGCTATAGATTTGTATTAAAAAAAGATGGAATAATTGGATTGATAAAGAAAGGACTATCAGTATACACTTACAGGCATGGTACATATAAGTAATGTTGGCAATTTCTTGCTGATGCCTTTTCCTGTTGGTTTTTGTCACTGGCCCGCTTGAATAATTGGATTGATAAACAAAGGATTTATAATGATGTTCCATATAAGTAATTTTCTATTTGCTTGCTGATGCATTTCCCCATTGGATTTTGTCGGCAACCCACTTCAAGTTCTCTTCAATATATCTTCTCAAGGGGGCAACATTGATGTCATTTTGGATTTTAATGATAAAAAGTTAATTTTCTAATTCACTTAGGTAAATAGAAAGATTAGACAGAGCCTGATGAATGTCTCCATTCTTTTATGAATACCAGACTAGCCATTTGTCCACGTATTCTTCATAATATTCAAGAATCCTGTAAAAAAATTATAAAGACAAGGCCTTAAAATTATCAACTTGTTTATCGAAAGATTACTTGGTTAACGCCAGGGAGTTGATGAGTAAGCTGGGGTCTTGGAGGTCATTTGTCCTTTTGGCTAACTCTATTTTGGTGAGCTTTGTGAATAATGTTTCTTTCTTTGATATTCTTGCTCACATGATTGGACGATTAGATACAAGTTATTCGCATTCTCTTTCCAGCATGCTTCTAACTGAGTGAGTCATTTTTTGGATGGGAGATCATGTTGTATTCTTCTCGTGTCTGATATGTTGTTGACATGAAAGGAAAAAGGGATGACCGTGTGGACAAAAAAAAATTCTTCATTTTTTAAATCCGTCTGCAGAAGTTGGGGCAAGTTATGTGCCCTACTTCCCAGGGAATCCATATTCTGTGATGTTTCCTAGACCTTAATCAGTTCCATTATTTTGTTGATATTTTTCTCCACATACCCTCTACAGTATGCAAGGAAGATAGAGGACCCTTTTAGATTTGCTGCAGGGGTGTAGGTAGTCACATACATTGCTATTTCCAAAGGATTTCCAAGCAATGGCATAGGAAACAAAGCTTCCTCTATTTCCTTAATCTGGTTATTTAGTATAAAATTCTTGGCCTCAATGAGTCCAACGAAATCATGAAGAGCATCTCTGGTTTCCATGTGAAGTTGATAGATTTTGGACATCTGCATATTGGCAAGGTCAAGTTCTGAACGATGTTTTCTTTTCTTATTTTTTACATCTCTTTTTTCAATGATTAATTTTTTTGATTCGCTTTCAGAAACAACACTCTGGAATATGAAGGATTCATCTTTGTAAAAAAAATTGGTATCAACTATGTCCATTGGGTAGACATGGTGAATTGTGTCTCTAGGTTGATCAATGTTGTAGAATATGCTATCCATATCAGCGTCAAGATCCATGTTTTCACTCTAACTTTCAGGTTGCTCCGCCTGCCCTGCAATTCTTTTTCCCTTCTTCTACATGGGAAGATCGTGAGGAAGATGTTTGTTTTATCTCTACAAAAATGTTGTGGATTTGCTGCCAGTAGTTGATGAAAATGTTAGTTTTCTCTAGATGTGGCTTGAAATGAGGAAATGGAGGGGACAATATAACCCCCCAAAAAGGTTGATTCAATGCGTGCGAATGGAAAATCTCTGCATTAATGACAATATCTATGCGTGTTGTATGGTGACCTGTTAGAAGTAAATCTTAATTATTGCATACTTAGAAGTGCGAAGGTGGTGGTTACGATGAACAACATTTAAGGATTGGAGGTTTCATGAAGGAACCATGATGACGGCGTGGGAATGACATTCCATGGTATTTGAAATTAAGACTGGGAAGAGATAACAAAAGCCTCCACAAATATTGCATTAATGGAGGAACTTCTCGAGCCCTGCATGCATCAATGACAATTTAGACAGTGCATGCAGGATGACCTGTTAGCATTAAATATTTAGAAACAAGACACACACACACACACACACACACACATATATATATAAACATTATTTCTTATTATGGACACATGCGAAGGTGATGGGGATGGGGAGGAGAAAGAAAGGATGGAATGGCTAAGTCTGAAACTGCATGGTGAAACTGGTGAGTGTCCAATGGTGAAACTTCATGAGTTAGAATTGTTGACTACAAAACATGTAAAACGTAAGAGCGCATGATTGTGCATTTCAGCAGAGGGTTTGTGTATTTACAGAATTGTGGGAAAGTGGCTAAGTATGGAAATTGTGACTTTGTGTAGGCTTTTAGGGAGCATAGAGAAACAAAGCATGTATAGTCTTTGGATCATGGGTTCTCGGGTTGGAAGGCTCAAAAGTGGGCCTCTATTGCTCTGTGTCTTTCAAGGAGTATCCAGACTTGCGCGATATAGAAATTGACAAGAGAACTTGTAGGCTAAACATTGCAATTCTATTGTTTTGTGTCCTCTAAATAGTGCTCGGAGTTCCACGATATATAAACTGATGTACGAACTGCAGGGCTAGTGGGCCCAGGATGGAAATTGTTTACGGATCAAAGTTCCACGATATACAAATTTTGATATTCCATAATTTAATTGTCTGGTTGGACAATGCACTTGTACCGATCTGTGTCCTCCAAACAACACTCGGAGTTCTGCCATATACAAATTGACAGGCGGACTTACATAATTAAGGCACTTTTTAGATCACAGGTTCTCCGAGAGGCGTGCTAAAAAAAAATGGACTATAGGACTGGTGGGATGTATAACATTATCTAAAAAACATTATTTTCAAGTACTAAAATATCAATATTAAATATTGATATTGTACAATTTAATTAAAAAAAATTAATTTAATTAAACATTATTTTCAAGTACTAAAATATCAGTATTAAATATTGATATTGTACAATTTAATTAAACAAAATTATCAATGTGGATCATCGAAGTTTTGCGCATAGGATATCATATTTATAAAGTACCTTGTGTACTTTTATAAGTATGGATATCAAATTTCATAGAGCATGTATGGATTCCTCATTCCATACTTAGTCATTTTGTGGATCGTGGGTTCTTGCGCTGGTGGGCTGAAAATTTGGCCTGTATTGTTCCATGTGCTACAAATAGCACCCACACTTCCACGATATAAAAATTTATCGGCAGACTTCGGGTTGGCTCAATCAACAGTGTACTTCTATTTTCCCGTTTTCTCCACGCTGCATTGGGAGTTCTGTGATATACAAGTTGAAAGAAGGACTCCAGGACTGTCGGGTTCAAGATTGTGATTGTCTACATGTATAACATATAACAGATATATTATATAGCTAACATTATCTAAAATCATTTTTTTCAAGTACTAAATTATTAATAATGAATATTGATATTGTACAATTTAATTAAAGAAAATTAGCAAATGAGTCGCAAGCTTCCAGTTAGGGTCCAATTGTATATCACCGAAGTCTTGACCACAAGATTAGACGGACATGAAATCTGCCACTCCGACGTCTAGGAGCTTGCAAGCATAGACATGGATTACCAAGATTTTGATGCAAGATGCACATTCAGAACACAGGGAACGAGAGTTTGATAAGACATAGTGGGGGACTCGTGGGCATAAAATTGGCTAAGGTAACCAAAGGGATTGGTCTGATTCCCAATGCATACTTCATAATTCATGTGCAACACCAAGTGTGTGGTGACCAGATCAGTATGTGTAGAAACTAGGAAAAACTAAATATGCACCTTTATAAAGTATGGACATGAGATTTTATAGAGCATGTATGGATATTGCATTACATACTTGGTCACTTTCTGGATCATAGGTTCTCGGTCTCAAAAAATAGGCCTCCATTTTTCTGTGTCCTACAAATAGCACACAGACTTCTGCGATACACAAATTGACAAGCGAACTTGCAGGGTGGCTGATATTTTATAGAGCATGTACATTTTCTCAAAACACGGGTAATGAGAGTTTGATAACGCATAGCGGGGGAACCACGGGCATAAAATTGGCTAAGGAAACCAAAGGGCTCGGTCGAACTCACCGTGCATATTTCATAATTCATGTGCAACAACAACTGTGTGGTTACCAAATCAGTATGTGTAGAAACCAAACAAAACTAAACATGTACCTTTATAAAGTATGGACATGATATTTTATAGACTAGGTATGGATATCACATTCCATGCTCGATCAACAGTGTACTTCTATTTTCCCGTCTTCTCCACGCTGCATTGGGAGTTCTGTGATATACAATTTGAAAGAAGGACTCCAGGACTGTCGGGTTCAAGATTGTGATTGTCTACATGTATAACATATAACAGATATATTATATAGCTAACATTATCTAAAATCATTTTTTTTAAGTACTAAATTATTAATAATGAATATTGATATTGTACAATTTAATTAAAGAAAATTAGCAAATGAGTCGCAAGCTTCCAGTTAGGGTCCAATTGTAGATCACCGAAGTCTTGACCACAAGATTAGATGGACATGAAATCTGCCACTCCGACGTCTAGGAGCTTGCAAGCATAGACATGGATTACCAAGATTTTGATGCAAGATGCACATTCAGAACACAGGGAACGAGAGTTTGATAAGACATAGTGGGGGACTCGTGGGCATAAAATTGGCTAAGGTAACCAAAGGGATTGGTCTGATTCCCAATGCATACTTCATAATTCATGTGCAACACCAAGTGTGTGGTGACCAGATCAGTATGTGTAGAAACCAGGAAAAAATAAATATGCACCTTTATAAAGTATGGACATGAGATTTTATAGAGCATGTATGGATATTGCATTACATACTTGGTCACTTTCTGGATCACAGGTTCTCGGTCTCAAAAAATAGGCCTCCATTTTTCTGTGTCCTACAAATAGCACACAGACTTCTGTGATACACAAATTGACAAGCGAACTTGCAGGGTGGCTGATATTTTATAGAGCATGTACATTTTCTCAAAACACGGGTAATGAGAGTTTGATAACGCATAGCAGGGGAACCACGGGCATAAAATTGGCTAAGGAAACCAAAGGGCTCGGTCGAACTCACCGTGTATATTTCATAATTCATGTGCAACAACAACTGTGTGGTTACCAAATCAGTATGTGTAGAAACCAAACAAAACTAAATATGTACCTTTATAAAGTATGGACATGATATTTTATAGACTAGGTATGGATATCACATTCCATACTTGACCACTTTATAAATCGCGGGTTCTTGGGATGGCGGGCTCAAAAAATAAGCCTCTATTGTTTTGTTTCCTAAAAATAGCACACACACTTTTGCGATATACAAATTGACAAGCGGACTTGAGGGGTGGCTGAGTTTTTATAGAGCATGCACAGTTTCTAGATCACGGTCTCTCAAGCTGGTGGGGTAAAAAATATGCCTCTATTATTCGGTACATTACAAATAACATCCACAACTCCGCGATATACAAATTGACAAGCGAATTTGCAGGTTGGTCGGCTCAACAGTCTACTTCCAGTGATTTCAGCGATATACAAATTGAGACACAGACTCCAGGGTTGGTTGGCTCCCAGAAACAAGCAATACATACCAAATATGCACAAATCCCTTATTCCATACTTAGCCACTTATTTGGATCGCGGACTTCTGGGTTGTACATTGGACCTCTAATGTTCTGTGTCCTGCAAATAACACCCATAGTTGGGCGATATAGAAATTGACAAGTGGACTTGCGCCTTGGCTAGCTCAAAATTGCATCTACAGGCTGGCGAGATCTAAGCGCAAAAAATAGAAAAATAGAAAAATATAAAAAAACACAACAAACAAGTTCGACAAATACAGACAGAGTAAACAGAAAACTGTTTAGTATGGAAGACGGGTAGAATTAAATGCACCTTTGCATGGATTCCTCTATATCTCTGGGTAGGTGTTCTTTGTGCCGTCTAGTTTTCCTGTTTGTGTCTATCAACAAAAGTACAGAACAAAAGGGATATGAGCATAAGTTTAGATGTAAAGAAAAAGGAAAGTACTATGTGCATATACTAAAAAAAATAGAATAAGATGAACATAGTAACAAATAGTTTTTAGGGGGATGTACCTTTTTTTTTTTTCATAATGTATATTTTATAATTCAAGTACAACACTGATTGTATGCTCGCCAGAATAGTATGTGTAGAAATCAGGGAAAACTAAGAATCTAGATAATTGTGTTTTTTTTCCACAAGAAGCTATACAAATATGCTTTGAAACATAGAAATATGACTTTGCAATATGTTTGATGTATATCGCGTAATTCTAGTGCAATACCAATGGTATCATGATCAGACCAATATGTGTCTAAGATAAAGATATTGTATTGAGGAATGGGCACATTCGACCAAACATGGTCAATAAGTGTGTTTTGCAGATGGCTTGTGTTGTTCAAAAGAAAGCGGAGACTGTATTTGTACATGCAGTTTTACAATTCTTTTGTTCTATCATTGTTTTGTAGCATGTCAATATTGAAGTCTCCTACAAGTACAATGTGTCTGTTTAGATGGAAATGGCCCAATGCATTGGAAATAAAATCAACTATGTTGGAGAATGTTGCATGGGGAGAATTATATAGATTCAGTATTGCAACATCTGTTTCATGGAAAAAAAAAATTGCAAGCACCACTTCAACATTCTTTTCTTCGATATGTATATGGTCCAAAATTGGCACATGTTTTTTCACCAGTATCATCATCCCATGTGTAATATAACTTGATATGAAATTGTGATTTGGTAATTGTTTGTTCTGCATGCATAATGCCATTTGTGTTTCCTGCAATCACAGAATATTGGATTGCATTATATCATAGTCATTCAGTATATCATCCATGTGTGCATTTAATTTGCATGTGTTAAGCGAGAGAATTGATACAGATGCATTTGTTTGTATGGACTGGTAATCATAGTGGGGTTGTCATTTTGCAGTGGTCTTGAGTCGTTGCATTTCAATATCAACTTTATGTTTCACTTTGAAGTTATCTTTTGTGAGAGGAATTAGTAAATAAAAGGAGTCGATGCTTCTGAAACAGGACAATGTTGTGTATACAAGTCCATGTATCCAAATTCTAGCAGGCTAAAATGCAACATTATCAAGTGTTAGTCCTTTTGATCTGTGGATTGTACATGCACATGCAAGTTTAATCAGAAACTTTTTTCCAATCTTCAGTCGACCTGTCTTTGTTGATGTCGATATCGACTTTGATATTCACAAAATAGTTGTCCAATCGCTTCTAGTGTTTGAAGTATATAGATAAGACAACTTGTTCGCTTGTCTCTTGCCTATATGAGGTTCATGGAACTTAATCCAAAGGACATAGATTTTTTTTTCTTCGTATGGCCTTTCAGTATTCCATATGCACCATTGACCAAGCCATCCTATGAATCATAGTTAGAGGCATATATTTCAACCAACATTTCTAATATGAGGACAAGCTACGAAGGTTAAGTGACTGAATGTTCATGACGTGGAACATGTCCATGGTTTTCTTCTTCCAGGTCAATTGAAATGATGATGATATCATCACCAAGCATGATCGATAGCATGTGGTTGTTATGCATTACAACATACTTATTTCTGTAGAACAGGTAAGGGAACGTTGGGTCTGTTGGTGTAGACCGTAAGCACCTTGAATTGATATATGTTAAGTCATCATATGTTTCGTTTTTTGTCCGCATTCTATTCAGAATTGCAATGAATGTTTCATCTGTCTGGCGCATTGTAGTATGCAACTCAAAGAATTTAATATTGTCTCTCTAGAATTCATGGGTGATTGCTTCCATGTTAACGGTAGGTTGTTAAAATATCAAAGAATCTTGGATGGGCTGTCCCTGGTAAAGATCCCCACAGAATATCATGTCGATGTTTTCAAAGTATTTCCTGTGCACATGTTTTATGCTTCTTAATAAGTTGTCAATGAAATACAAGAAGCGACTCCCAATCAAAGATTATTCATCTATAAAGACAATTTGGAGTTCCTCATAAAGCTTAGATAATGTATCCAACATTTTCTTTCTAAGTGGAAGAAACTGTGACTTGTTAAAAGGAATTAAAAATGCAGAGTGGACTATTGTTCCACCTGCATTATATGCAACTTTTCCTATGTATGCAACTATTAGGCCCTTTGGTTTCATAGGATCAGAGGAATTGTTTGAATCATATATTCGTATAAGCATCTGGAACAATGCTTTCGCTGTGAATGTCTTGCATGTTCTTGCTCCACCTATAAGGAACAACTGCAGAGGATTGTCCATGTTCAAGCGTTTTTTAACAGCAATGTCCTTTAGAATTATTTTTTGTTCTGGATTCAATAGACATCTTATTCTATGGTATTCATTACTTTCAATTAGGAAATGATGTTTGGTGACTTGAAAACCAAGATTGATATGTTTTTCACTTCCACCTTCTAGAGGATGAGGCAAATCTGCTTGTAAGTCATAGGACTTGGAAGGAGTTCTAGTTTTTTTCCAGTTTGTGAATGTCTCATCATGATTGTCAGGGTTTTCTAGGTCATTAATTGCAACTTCTAGATCACCCCATGTTGGATTAACATTGTAGGTAAATCTAGATTCATTGATGTGCACTATAGTCTCGGATGCAACATACACAACCTCCCATGTAGAGAAGTTATGTTTTAATGTCTCTTCATTTTCATTGAACGTAAAATACAACAATTTTTTTTCTCTACAATAGTTTTCATAGTCACAATGTTTATTGTATTTGAAAAATCATATCACAGAGGGTTTTTTTTTGTTTAATATGGGTGCACCATTTTTTTTGTAATGCACTACAAATTCTACTAAGAGGATATGCCTAATAGGAGATGGACACTGGAGGTAATAATCAACAATAGAGCGACATAGCATGTCTTATGAATTGTCAGGCTCTTGTTGTAGCAAAACCGGTGGTTTAAGCACAAATGTGCATTTTCAAGTGGATATGTGTTTATGAACACACATTTTCTTGAAATACAAGTGAGAGGCAAGGAAAGTGCAATGTGAACTGCTTGTTGAGCATATTTTTGTTGAAGATTAAGCAATGTATTGCCAAGTGTGAGTATCATCCGTATGGCATCAATATGGCTTCTTTCATGTTCTTTGTGTATGCTTTTGAATGCACTTGTCATAGATTTTTCAACCTTTGTCATATACGAGGTACAGTATGATGCTACAACATATGCATTGTAATGTGCATCTGTGTTTGCTTTCCACATAACTGGCATGTCCTTGGAGAAACTGTTGTTCCAAATATGGGAAAGTTTTCATTTAAAGAAAATTGTTGGTTTCCTAAGCGTACATTGTATGGCTTGGATATACTCATCTTCTGATAGATTTACCTCTGCCAAGAAGGAATCAAAGCTCATCTGCTCGTGAAATTCTACTTGTTCTAGGAATTCGAACAAGGATTTAGATTTCTCAACAAAAAAATTGTCCTCTAAACTAAGTGTCTCTATGATTCTTGTAGATCTCATTGGCAGCACGGGAAAGTTGTATTTGGAATGCGAGTTTTTTCGTTTTCTAGAAATTCTTGTTTGGTAATGTATATGGACTTTGGCAAGCTCTGGATCCAAATGATTTGTGTTGCATGTTATGTATTTATCCACAAATTGTTCGATATATGAATTGCTATCATCTCCCTACACTGGTGCACCTTCTATCCATAATAGTGTGTGGTCATGTTCATTTCCCCTATTCTGGAATTCAGTCACAAAAAATTAGTCCGATATTTTTCCAAAAATCATTTCATCATGGCATATCAATTGTCTCAAAGCATTTATTCTATGTCTATAGTAGTGAGTACATGTCACTGGGTCTTTTCTTATGAGGGAGTCAATGTCATTATTTTCCAGTTTATCGGTTTCTTTTTTATGTTTCCTGTTCCTATGTAGGTCAGATACGACAATGAACAATGGATCCCAACAATGCTCTGCACTTGTAAATGTGATGAAAAATGTTGGCGGGCCCAATTGCAGGATCATTGCAAAAAAAAAAAAATGTTTTGTTGCAAATAGTCAGGAGAAGTGCGAATGTTTTTGAAAGCTTTGTATCCAATATCAGATCTCAGAATTTTTTCTAGGTTTACTTTGTACTTCACATGCATGTCCAACAACTTTCTTCCTTGTAACTAGCCTATTCTTATTCGGAACCACATGAGGACAAAACTTCCTCTATTATTATGTGCATTATTTTGAAAAACAAATTTTTTATGTGACAAGAGAAGCAACTGCGTGAATGTAGAAGATCCCATCGGACTATTTTATGATAACTGAATCATTCTGTAATATCAGTGGCACGTGGATCTCCATGGAAGAGTGTTGGAAAGTTCATTTCCTCATCGAATTTGTCCTTGAATATTCTAAGTGGATGCTAGCCCTCGACAAGTGAAATTTCAACAATTTTGTCTTGCAAGTCACGAATTCACTGTGAATCGGTGAATCCATGCACCAATGTCTCGGTAGGTGTTTCATTCTCTGATTCATCACTTGTATCAAATTCACTAGTATTTTTGAGAGTGTCTACAGAGTTACCATCCTCTTCTGTAGGAACATTGTTCTAGTTGCCATTTATACAAATGTTATGTGCTTTGTATAGGGCCCTGGAACATAATTCTTTTAATACTTTCATAACAGCATGCACACGCACTTTTCCTGTCTGATAGGCATTTTTGTATCGCAAGTGTCTTTTCAGAGCCACAACAATTGTGATTGTATTTTGAATGAATTGTGGCAATTATTTTTGCACAACATCTAGTTGAACATGCATATTAAAAATTTTTCCTGTTAAGCCCATTTGGGTCCGTTTATAGCGCCAAGGTTTGATTTGAGCAAATGCAATTCGCAGAGACACAAGTCTCTCCTCAGTTCTGTAAGTTCACTTACATCCTCTGTATTACATCATATTTGGTCATGGGTTGCAAATTGTGGCAGTTTTCCATTTTCAAGCAACCGATTGCATGGAAGACAAACTTTGCCACTAGAAAAGCGTTTCTCGTGCGATGTTAAGAGGAGGTATTCCACTTGAAAATTAGGCATGAAACACTTAGTGTTTTTTGAAAAATTCAATTGTTCACAAATTGCACATGCAATGGAAGGAGTGTCGTTAATTTGTTTCATGTAGGTATGTCTTGCATTTTTCTTTCGCAAGGAAGTATGAGTAGAAATTGTTTCCTGGTTTTCATTGGTAGTACTGCATGGTGTTGTTTCTAGAATGTGATATGTCACAGTTGCATGATCATTCTGGGATATGCGACCGTAAAGGTTATGTTCTATTCTACACGAACAAATTTCTTTAGATGGTGATATGCAAGTTTCTCTCTAAAAGGAAGTGTAGAAATGTATTTTTTTCTCTCGTGCATGAACTTTTTCAAGTTGTGGTAACCTACTCTACATTTCTTGCCCAAGGGAATGATGACTTGATGGAAAATGGGATGAATTTCACTCTGACTTGGATTGTTATAAACTATTCTATGTTTTTTCCTTCAAGTCTGTATGGCCTCATCACAAGTGGGAAGAATTTGACGCATAATTTTTTTCAAGTTGTGTTAACTTACTCTACGTTTTTCGTTCAAGCCCTGTATAGCATCATCACAACTGCGATGAATTCCACACATGGTTTTGTTTTTCAATCCCTCTATGGCCATATCACAATGAGGAGGAGTCTCATTATCACTAAAAAACATTCCACACATATGCAGATTCGATGTTGTTTCGGTGGCATGGACCTTCAACCCTGAACCACCAATATGTCCAAGCAAAGCTTCATAATGGATATGTGTTGTATATGTTTTCAACAAGAGGATTTCAATTGTTCGATTGTAATTTGAATCAGTAAACCAGGAATGGACAGTGCCATCTGGCAAGGCTGACCAGACCTCGATATTTACTCCAAATATCATAGACATCCATTGCAAACAGAATATGCAACTCTCCACATTCCCTTTTTCATATGGAAGCACTATGTTTACAAGGTATTCCTACCAACTTCCAACTGTCGGCATATTTTCTAGGAGATATGGGAAAAGGTGTTGATGCAAGCACCTAAAAGACTGTTGGTTGTCGCCTATAATTGCATTGCAAAAGTATTGTACAATGTAAATCCACAACGACTACACATCGAACTCCGCTACCACTAAACAAAAAATTGTGTTGAACAAACTATATCCACAGCTAGACACAACATTTGTTTCCAGTTGTAAACCATGCCAATCTATGCGATGCATAATCCGTTTCCATTGCAATTCAAGGTCTTTGAAAATGACGAACAAGTAAATATGAGGCCCTTCAACATTGCATATGGACATTTTTTGTATAGTAGTGGTTCATAATGACCACTGACAACATCGACGTCATTGAACATGATGCAATATGGATTGTCAAATGTAGTTTTGTTGAATAGTAGATATCTTGTTTTTCTTGTCAATGACCATATTCCAACTGATATGTTGAGCTAGTTAGACAACCAATGTATACAAAATGTATCTCCCCAAAGTCCTCTCTCATGTGTAGGTAGAAATGGAGATGCAGACAACCACATATTTGAAAAATACATAGTGACATCATGTATTCCATGCCACTGCCGAAGAAAATTAAATTCCAGTTCATATTCATAGGACTCCAAATCATCAACATCGCCATTTTTAAAACAACTCAAGAAATAATCTATCAATCCATTGCACAACTCGGTCGACAAATAACCGAAATGCAGTAGAACCTGGAATGTATCGAAAAGGAAACCCCCAATAGTATACGAGAATGCATCCAATCTAAAAATCCCATTGGTATGCAAAACCACGCCAATGTTGTCATGTATAATGGAATGTGTACCTATTTCATATGACTTAACATCTCTTACTTATTTCATATCTTGAACTATGATTTTGAAGCCATTTGTTAGATACTTTGAGTCTGTATGAAAATAGAGAAAAAGGGGGGGGGATAAAAGTAGCAAAAGAAAAGGAAAGCAAAATATGAAAACTACAAGCACAAAACTGGGTACCTATCCCCGTATGTATCTTTCAAACTTTTTCTTCCCAACTTCAATACCCCCTATTCCGCATAGAAGATGACAAGAAAACAAACCCACACTGGAAAGTGAACCAAACAGAAGAAACAACGAAAATAAATAACACCATAAATTTACTCAGCAAAAAGAGAATAGGTGGATGGAGTTTTCCGACCCACACAATAAAAGAATTCCCTATGTCTACACCCTGCCAGATGGTTCCCTCTTATGAAAACTCCGAACTACTATTCGTAAGCCCCCTTGAATTGCAATTTTCGAAAAATATATCGACGACACAACCAACATATGAAGACGCATAGTTTACAGGAACAGAAATTAAGAGCACAAAAAAATATGGTGTGCAACATAATTTGGAGGCAGGGACTTGCACCATTGAAAAATAGAAACAACAGGGAAACTTACCCATCAATAAGGGATGACAACAACTCAACCCTAAAAACTTGAAACCACAACAACAGGTACAACATCTTGCAAATTTGAAGAACAACAAACCAACGAACAACCACAAAGAGGTCGAACTGCAACTGCAGGACCTCAAATTTACAAAGTTGAATCAAAGAAGAACAAGAATCATGCAACGAAGCATGGAATAAGCATCGACCACTGAAGCAGTGATGCCAACCTTGAAAAGTTGAAGAACAACAAAGCAGTGAACAACCACGAAGAGGTCAAACTGCAATTGCAGGACCTTAACTTTTCAAAGTTGAATCAAAGAAGAATAAGAATCATGGAACGAAGCAATGAACAAGCATTGACCACTGAAGCAGTGATGTCGACCATGAATGAAACTGTATTGCAACGCATCTATACAATAAACATTTAAGACTGTCAAGACCATCAAAGGGTGTGGCCCTGTGCAAGCATTTAATAAAAAATGCATTGTGGCAGGCCTGTTCTCTCAAAGCATGCAACAATAAAACAAAATTCACACATAGTAATATGGTAGAGAATGTATTCTACCTAGCAGAAAATGCTAAAGAAAACATTCGAACTAATGATAGCATTAATCCACCTTCAACCAATCCATAATAAAATATATGATTCAAAAATGCCATATATGATCAAATACTTTGGATATGCCAAAATATATAACATTGGGAATAGCAAAGCCGACAATAAGACCTCCAATCCATTGTCCAATCAGATCTTGACAAACATGGTACTTTCTATTATATAAAATTCGATGTTTTCACTTCCCTTGTTCCAACAATATATAATATGGAAATATTTTTGGTCAATGCAAAATCTAATACGAGGTCAACGATTTATTGATTGCTATTGTCCCTCTATGCCTACAGTAGGGACTAATATCACAAAAAATAATACAAGTTTTTTATTTAAAATAAAAATCTTCCCGTTAAATAGAAGAAAACACAATATTACTGACTCATGACATAATTTGAATATGCTCAGAAACTATGGATGAATGGGTCGCGGCCAATTTCTATATGATAGTCGCTATAATTTGAATTTGACTTCACCTTCTCACTACCTCTGTGAAGATTTTGACTTCGTCCAATTTTCCGTGAGTAACATATAGGTCATCTAGAACAGTACACAGTGTAGCACATTTTGTGAAGGCGACTCTTGTTAAATGGAGTAATTCCTCCATTACTTGTTTGACAAAATTTGATAGAGGATAGGCATATTAAATACACAAACAAGATACAAAAGATTGCATTTAATAGGTAGGTGAAGGATGGAGTTTTCTAGAGAACTATCTCATAGTATGTATTTTGTAATTTCAGTTTTAAGTGTATGTAGAGAAGAGTTGAAAAACACCATAGTTATTGTGTGTGCATATGTTATGTTTACTAAATGGTTTCCTCTGCTTGATATTGAACAGGGTATCATATCTAGAGTAAGACTCTTCTAAGCTTGGAGAGAATTAGCAGGATATTGGAGAGAACTTTCAATCTTCTTTCAACCACATTAGGAAGAGGAGCAACTTCCAGGCTATTCTAGAGAGAAAGCTTGAGGGAAAACGCTTTAAAAAAACTGAGTTTTGGAGACGGATGCTCCCATGCCTTTGTACACGGAGCATCTAAGGAATATGGATTCCCCCCATCTAGAGTAAAGGGAGCGTCCATAAAATATGACTATGTGTAAAAAAATTCTTCCCTTTGGACACCCTCCTTGTTGTGGACAGGGCATTTCCACTTCTGGACAGGAAGCATCCAAGCAAATATTTCATTTTTTTTCCCATTTCAACAAAGGATAAAGATCAAAATAAATTTGGGTTTTTTCCCATTTCGATAAAGGAGAAAGAGAAAAAACAATATTTTTTCTCCCATTTCGAGAGAGGAGGAACAACCAAAATTTTGGGTTTTTTCCCATTTCGACAAAGGAAAAACAACAAAAACGTCATTTTTTTTTTCATTTTGATAGAGGAGAAATATTTTGTCAAGATATAAGCCATTGCATCTAGAAATAGTCTAGTGCTCGCACGAAGTCCAGTTTGAATGGGTAAGAACTATGGTGTATGGTCTATTTCCTATGATCTAAAGAATCTTGGGAAACTGTAGTCGATGGATTTCAGGAACCAGATCTAGTGGATCTACAAGTAATGACAAATGTATAGAGAAATGACCTCAGAGAAATCAGGAAGAAGGATAGAAAATCACTATGGCTCATCTATAAAGGTTTAGAGGAATATATTGTTGGATCACTGAGAGGGGGGGTGAATCAGTAATAGAGTAATTTAATCATTTTTAACCATATAATCCAACTTTTATATCAAAGTAGAATTATCATCCAATAACTGCAGAGTAAAGAAGAAATGAACAAATGAACAATCATACACATACACAATACATCAGTGTTTCACATGGAAACCCAAATTGGGAGAAAACCACAGAATGATTTTTCTTATATGTCTTGAAGAATTACATTCATTGGAAGCACCAACTTCCTTTGTTTTCTAGCTGTAATTGGAAGGAGGATTCAACCCCCTAGTTTCTCAGGCTACAACCTGAGGGAAGCCCCAACTCCCCAATTCTCTGGCTATAACCAGAAGGAGGCTACAACCCCCTATGTTCTCTGACTACAACCAAAAGGTGGATACAACCACCTATCCTTTCCCCGTCCTGCCACCCTGAAGTACAAGTAGAATGATGAAACCATTCTAAACCTTTACTAATAAATCTAAACCAATCATCAACCATGCATCAACCTTTACCTCAACCTGTACCATAAAAAAGTGCATCAACCATGCACCAACCTATACCAAATAACCTGTAATCAACATGTACCATAAAATAGTGCATCCAACCATGTACCAATGTAATGACCCTAAATTGATAAATGATTAAGATTATTAAGTAAGAGTTAATTAAAGAATAATTGAGGATTAAGTAAGTAATAATAATCTGACTGAAGATCACATTTAATGCCCTGTGACATAAATTTAAGAGATCAAAAAGAAAAGATATAATAAGAATTGTGTATGCCCACGGGGTGGCGTATGCAGAGTGGGATAGCCCAGAAATCCCGAGACGATAAAATATTAAAGAGGGGGATGTGCGCACCATTCGGCGGGGATGGATGCTGCAGACTGTATTGTTGATCCAGTTGTATTGGCCGAGAGCCATTGCATTGTGCGGTGAGCAGAATTTCTATGCACTATGGTATTTGTTGTGCACTGTGGTATTGGCTGTGAGCCTGTTGTATTCTCTGTGGACTGTTGGCTTGCTGGGAGCAAGGAACAAAGTGTTTTGGACTGTAAATTTTGATCAGGGGAGGCACCGATTTGCTGGAGGTTTTGGGCAGGGAGGGCCAGGATATCCATAGATATCCTTGAGCTAGGTACTTTTCCTAGTTGGTAGGGAGGACAGTAGTTTTGGGCAGTTATTTTCCTGTTTTTGGCAGGGTTGATCTGTGTAGCAGGGAGAAGAAAGGCAGCAGCAAAGCAAAGAGGCAATGGAAATTAGCATCAGATCCAGGTACTTGTTAATTTATGTATTTATTTCATAATGTAAATCATTTAGTATTTATTGATAAATCCAAGTTACTGAAGTTGTTGTTATAAAAGTCAATATTATGTTATGTAGTTTTGTTTCAATTTACTTTCTTAAAATGTTTAGGAAACTTAATGACCCTTAGTAATATATGGGCATTACATATGGTATCAGAGCGTCTTAGTTCGAAATCTGGGACCTAAGGGCCGAAACCAGGAGTGTTAATTCCAACCACGCTTAGCCTGTAGGAGATACGTGCTCAGTTTCACTAAATGGAACTGATACATGATACAATATGGTATCCAAACTATTGAGCACGGAAAAGAGAAGTCATAACGTAAATTTTATTTGGGCAATGTTGTTAATGAAGTTTCGGGTAGAATAGACACCTGAAACTGATGAAAATGTCGAGGGAAGCTTCTCTGGAAGGCTTGAAACTGGGGAGATTCAATAATTACGCGAACCGTACTAAATAAAATGCAAAAGACATTTGCGGGACCTTGAACAGGCTTACTTTACCTCTAACTTACCTAAATGGGGAACTGTCGATGCGCAATCGGAACAAGGAAACTTAGCATATTTGTATCACACATGAATAGTGTGAACTATTTGCCTATATTAAGCCTCGACGATTGTAATAATGTGAAAATTTCAAGAACCATAGACCCTTATAAAATTTCAAACGTGCCAAAGAGAGAACTTTTTACATTACGTAATGTTTCATGCAAATTAATCATTATCTCAAAGAAGAACTGTCTGTTACACGGGAGAACGGATCTGCGCCATCAGATCTTGGACGAAATCCCGTCAGTCGTTAGATCTAGACAAGTTGCGCGGGGTTTAATCCCTAGCGTGCACAGGAGGAGTCATCGGGAATTCTGAGTCATCGGGGTTTTGTGAAGTTAGAAAATCGAGACCTTGTGGTTCTCGAAATCCCGAGAATGGATCCTAACCGTTGATCTCGGCAGGACACATGTCAGCGTTTTGGGAGGTGTCAGGATTTTACCATCTAAGATCTGGACCATCCATTGTGCAGGAAGCATGTCAGGAGATCCCATAGAGTCAGGGATCAGGAAATTGGGGTTTCTGGAGACAAGAGACTCATTCATATTGAAATCGTGATACGCGATTTCTCGATCAGATCTGGACCGTCCATTGTGTGAGGACGCGTGTCAGAGGATCGTGTAGAGTCATGGATCGAGAAATCAGGGTTTTCGAAGATAAGGAAACTGCGTCACTGGGAATCGCGATCGGAGATATCCCGAAGGTGACGTAAGCATGGTGGGACCACTAGAGTCAGAGTGAAGGATAGGTGTCCGTCATCTGGGAAGAGTCGGGAAACCCGTAGGAAAATCCTGGTACAATCAGGACCGTCCATCTGCGAGGATAGGTGGAAAAGGATCGGGTGCCGTCAGAGTTTTGTTCTTCGGAGTTTTTGAGGGTAAGGAAATTGCGCAACAGGAAATTGCGATCCGCAATTTCCCGATGAGATCTGAGTCGTTCATTATGAGGACGCGTGTCAGGGGATCCCGAGGGATCGGGGTTCGGCATTTCGGGTTTCCTGCATACAAAGGAATCACGACCGGAGAAGTTGCAAAATCCCAAAATGCGACGGGTCCCATAACCATGAAGATTAAGTGGAGGACAGGTGTCACTCCATATCAGGGTTCGGAGATAGGAAGGGTTTGTGAATGAGTGCGTGAACCTCCGACATGCGATTTCTCGACACGAGAACAGAGCAGTTCGATTGGAGGGACATGTGTCCCAGGATCTGAAGGAGTCGGGATTCGACATTTCAGACTTTTGCATACAAAGGAATTGTTGCATTAGAAGTCGTGATTTCGCGATACCCAATAGAATGAAACGAGGCAGTGGTGACATGGAGAGAGAGAGATCACACGTGCATCAGGGATTGGCATTTCAGGATTCTCGGTGACGAGAAAATCACGTCAGGAGATCTCGCGAACCCCGAAGGCCTGATGTAATTAACTTAATACTTAAACCTTCGTTAAGGATTAATTAATGACTGTTTAATTAAGACTGAATTATATCACGAAATCGGAGATCGAGGATTCGGGATTCAATATGCACTGAATCTTTGTTGTGGGAAACCCCGAATCCCGACAGGAGTTAGGACTATGGTCACATAGGTGCAGGTCACATGGACCTCGGTGTAGCCGAAAAGGCTAACACACAAGGAAGAGGCTCATCGGGCATTGGGATATCAGGAATTCTGTAGGCACGGGATTCATGCAAATCAATAGCGCGATATCTGAAATCCCGATAAGGAATAAAGCTGCGGTCACAAGGCAAGGTCATGTGGATCATGAGCATAGCTTAGGGGCTAAAGTGCTAGGAACATATCAGAGATCGAGAATCCGTGAGGGCAGGAGACTCTCGGTAGCGGGCATAAGGAAGCCCCAAAACCCAAGTGGGGATTTGGCAGTTAGGATCCAAGGGTTGTGAGCAATACAGAAGATAAAGTATATGCACCTAATTACATGCATACGCAGAGACGAATAAAATTATAAAGTTAAAATGGATTAAATTAATGTAAATAATAATTTTAATTCAACTATGTTATTAAAGTGTAAGGTTATCCTACCTTAAAGTTCGATGTTGACCAAGATTATATGCTTAATCCTAACCCAAAACCGAGCCAATTCCCCTTATGGAGTAATGTCTATTTACAGACAAGTAAAGAAAACTTACGCCTAACCCTGTTTCTAAGTTTGAGTAGCACCAATTTGAAACGTCCTGGAACTCACCCTGATAGCCTTGGGTGATGCAGTTTAAGTCATACTAGATGGCCAGGACTCGAAGAGGCCGAGGCCAGGGAGCGTCGTCATGGGCGCCACCCACTCCACCAGCACCACCACCACCACCACCACCATCGCCCGAACTAGCTCTCATACTACGCTTGTTAGAAGCCATCAACGAGACTTTAAAGGGATGCCAACCAACAGGGACTGAAGTGGAACCCCCACCATATAGAATGGGTAATCTAGAAGCATCAAGGGATTTAGGGGGAGGACTTCCACCTGAAGACATCACTCGAGAGTTGCAGAAAATTAAACTTCCGAAGTTTTCCGGGGGTCGCGCCAGTGAATGCACGGAATCATGGTTGGAAGGCATGGCAAGGTGTTTTGCCTAAAGGGACTATGCGTCCAATTCAAAGGAAAAGATTGCAATTTTCCAGTTAAGCGATAGTGCCTTGAACTGGTGGGGAAACTTAGAAAGACAACTACACCTTACCCCAGACATGGTATCTTGGGAACTCTTCGAGGAGAGGTTCCGAAGGAAGTATCTACCAGCATACTACGAGGAACATCAAGTAGGGGAATTTCATGCCTTAGTACAAGGAAACAGGACTGTGGAAGAATTTGAGATCAGGTTTACGGAACTGGTTAAATACGTTTCATATTTGGAAACTAACCAACGACAAGCATAGCGCTTTGTTTATGGATTGAACCCGAAGATAAGAGCTATGGTGAGAATGTGGAAATCGTCTTCAGTGGTGGAGGCGGTAGAGAGTGTGCGTTACACGGAAGAACACATGTACCTAACAGGGGGTACAAGATCGACATTTCCACATCATCTTGGGTTCGTAGGAAAGACCCCGAGGACATTTACTAGGGGAGAGGGATCAAGGCCACCACCTTATGGTAACAGAAATGTGCCAAGGACAGTAGCTGCAGGGATTTCAATGGAAGCGAGTGCAACATCTCGTTCATCGCCAATGGTGCAGACAGGTCCACGACCATCTCGGGGAACAACTAGTAGGGGCAGAGGTTCCAGGGGAAGGAACTCATTTCAAGGACAGAAACATAGCAATGCACCAATTCCACCTGGTGTCACCTGTTGGGGGTGCGGGGGACCCCATTACTAGTGTGACTGCCCAGAGTTTCAACCAGGGTTCGTGCATAATGAAGGAAAGGCACCGATGGGGAAAGCAAGTAGCAGCCACCATATTTACGCAACGGTTGATAACCACCAGCTGAACATCAATCCACCATAGTGGAGTCATCAGGTACGCTAAATTTTTTTAATGTTAAGATTTTGTTTGATTCTGGTGCAACTGATAGTTTCATTTCACCATCTGCATTAGAAAAGAGTGGGCTAGCAGCCTATGAGCACGACGAATTTAAGCAAGTCGAGATGGCTTCGGGGAAGAAACAAGATGTAGGACCTAGTGTCAATAATTGTGTAGTAGACCTAGGAGTGTGCACTACCAAGTTGAAGGTATACGTCACTGCTCTTGGGGCATATGACTTAATCATTGGAATGGATTGGTTAGCATCTCATCGAGCCATGATAGATTGTTTCGCAAAGAAGGTGCTTTGTGTCAATGATGAAGGAAAACCGATAGAGGTTCAGGGTATACAGAGAAAAGTGTCATTACGCTTTATATCAACTATGAAGGTCAAGCGATGCTTGAGACAAGGGTGTCAACTTTATGTAGTGGAGGCAGTGAAATAAAAGAAGGGACCCTCATTGGATCAATACTCAGTATTGTCATAATTTCAGGATGTTTTTCCAAACGAATTACTAGGATTACCTCCTGAGAGGGAGCTTGATTTTACCATTGAGCTAAAACCCATTGCAGAACCAATATCCAAGACTCTGTATCGAATGACAGCGTCGAAACTTTGTGAATTGCAAATGCAGTTGAAGGAGTTACTAGATTCAGGGCTAGTAAGGCCCAGTGTCTCACCTTGGGGCGCACCGGTAATTTTTGTAAAGAAGAAGGATGGATCCTTACGACTGTGTATAGACTACAGGGAC
>ML817732.1:0-38952 GCA_009831015.1 Picea engelmannii | reverse complement strand
GTGTATCCTCCGAAACCTGAAGTCCTGGGAGGACAGTGCTGGTTCACGCTCCCCAGACGTGTGATGAGGACTGTCAGTTGCCTGCTAGGGAAGCTTGGTCGAGATAGCGACACTTCCACTTACGGGTTCTATTTGGAGTTAGGACAATATAGTTGGCGCTCCAAGATAGTCTAGCAGAGGACAAATAGGATGGGAGACGGAAGTAGGTTAGGAAGGAAGGATGAGTAGAATAGTTGAGATATATGGAGATCTGTCTTTTGATGGAATGTGATGTCGTCCCTTCAAAAAAAAAGGGAGAATGTGTATATATGAATATTCATTATTGTGTAACTAAACCATAGTTGTTTAAAATAAATTAATGAACTGGACAATTGTAATAAAAGATTTCTCACACAGATAAATGATTGTTGTCTTTTATAAAAGACTACCCTTGCTGACTGGAATGAATGCATACGTAAATTATTAAAGAATGACAGTTTGATTATTAGTACATGCACGAGGTTTGCATGTACTAGCTACACATGCATTCCTTGTACATATACATTAGTATGTATGGACTTCTTTATTTACTTACCAATATTATCAGTTACTTGTTGTGAATGTATGAACCATGCTCTTATCCCCTGTACCATCCGACACCTTAACTTCGGGACGAAGTTTCTTGAAGGGTGGGTGTATGTAACGACCCTAAATTGATAAATGATTAAGATTATTAAGTAAGAGTTAATTAAAGAATAATTGAGGATTAACTAAGTAATAATAATCTGACTGAAGATCACATTTAATGCCCTGTGACATAAATTTAAGAGATCAAAAAGAAAAGATATAATAAGAATTGCGTATGCCCAGGGGGTGGCATATGCAGAGCGGGATAGCCCATAAATCCTGAGACGATAAAATATTAAAGAGGGGGATGTGCGCACCATTCGGCGGGGATGGATGCTGCAGACTGTATTGTGGAGCCAGTTGTATTGGCTGAGAGCCATTGCATTGTGCGGTGAGCATAATTTCTATGCACTGTGGTATTTGCTGTGCACTGTGGTATTGGCTGTGAGCCTGTTGTATTCTCTGTGGACTGTTGGCTTGCTGGGAGAAAGGAACATAGTGTTTTGGACTGTGGCTTTTGATCAGGGGAGGCACCGAGTTGCTGGAGGTTTTGGTCACGGAGGGCCAGGATATCCGTAGATATCCTGGAGCTAGGTAGTTTTCCTAGTTGGCAGGGAGAACAGTAGTTTTGGGTAGTTATTTTCCTGTTTGTGGAAGGGTTGATTTGTGTAGCAGGGAGCATAAAGGAAGCAGCAAATCAAAGAGGCAACAAAAATTAGCATCAGATCCAGGTACTTGTTAAGTTATGTATTTATTTCATACTGTAAATCATTTAGTATTTATTGATAAATCCAAGTTACTGAAGTTGCTGTTATAAAAATCAATATTATGTTATGTAGTTTTGTTTCAATTTACTTTCTTAAAATGTTTAGGAAACTTAATGACCCTTAGTAATATATGGGCATTACAACCAAGTATTTACCAATCATGTTTCAACTACTCATCAACTATGACTCATCAATATGTACCAACATCATCAACTATAGACCTCATGTATGTTCCAACTCATCAACTACTTGTCTTAACCATGTACTCAACATGTACCTCAACCAAAATCCCTCATCAATTTCATCATCCAAATATGATTTGTAGCTTTGTAATATAACTGGTGTATATGATCACATTCTTGCAAACCTTCCTTAACTTTAACAACAAGAGACTAGCATTTTCATCAAACTTTTCTTTAGCCTCACATGCCTAGTTTTGGATTAGTCAAAAAAAAAAACTTGAAGTAATCATAACTTTGTACATGTAATGTATAAATATCTCAAACTGATACACAATGTTCTTCAATGTGTTTTATGAAATTCCTCCAAGTTTCACTACTTGGAATCTCTCAGAAAAAGAGTTATAGAAAAAATGGCATACCTTGCTGAATTCTGGCTTTTTCTAGAGAGCGACATTGTAGAGAGTGCCCCACATGAAATATTTGTTTAAATGATCTGAAAATTTTACAAATAATACTACATAATGTACCTTAACCAATAGATTTGGTCTCACTAAATTTCGATCTGTTATGAAGAAGTTATGACATTTTTACCCGAAACACCTTATTTTGACTAGTTCCAGGACTAGCCGCAAACCCTATTTTCCACAGAGTGTAACTCCCAAAATACAATGAACCACAAGATTAATTGTTTACAATGGATACTTGGATATTTTTTCTCAATGGAATAGAAATTTCACGGTCTGAATCATTATAGAAAAAATGTTATAGTGAAAATAGTGAGATGACCTGTAAATAACATACCTTAGAAAACACCATCAAAAGAATTTATCCTTGCTTACATTTCGGCCTTCTTTTCTTCACCTTCCCTCAGAATTATGGCTTAGATATTCTTGGTTACCTCAAAAACATATAGATATTCAATATTCTCAACTGTAATTAAAATGAGAGAGCCTTGCCTCTTATTTATACTCTCCAAGTAGCTTCCCTAAAAACATCTTCTAGGTCACTTGGCCCACTTTCCTTATTTTAGGGTTAACCCACTTCTAATTTATTCATTAAATTTATTATTGAAATAATTTATTTTGTATTCACTTTGAATTATAATACACTCATCACTTCACATTATTATTTACCTTTTAAAATCTCTTAAACCACTTTGACTATGACCTTTTAGGGCTTCTAGATGACATATGAGGGTCCTCCAACTTCGTAAGGCCATAACTCTCAAAATGTGAGGCGTTATGTGAAATTACACATACCACCAGAAATGGAATGATATTTAGTATCCATATAGAATATTATTACCTTAAAATATACCAAAAAATCATACTTTTATCCATAAAAAAAACTTGGGTCCATAACCCAAACTTGGGTTCTCCAACTTCACATGGTCATAAATCTCTAACCATGAGGAGTTATGTGACATTATACATACCATCGGAAATGGAATGAAAAGCACTATCCATCTAGGATAGTTTCCATGACAAATTCTTTGTCCTTCATCTCATTATTCCACAATTAAGAATGGGTTCTCTTACTCTACAAAGCATCTTCCGGTGAGGGTTTTCACCATAAGGGGACCACTTTGGAGTTCATCCATATTTACTTCTTATCAACCATGACGAAACAATAATGAGTCATATTTATATCAAATGATATTGGGTCCATTAACAAAACCTTTGTGCTATGGGGCTTTCTTCAAGGGTTGACATCAATGACAACCAACCTTAATCAACAATCTCCCCCTTTGGCATTGATGTAAAAAATCTAATGCAATACTGAAATCATATCAATCATGCTCCCCCTGGAACCATGCCTTTGTCCTCTGCATCTGATAAATCTACCTTTTTTATCTACATCTGATAAATCTCTCCCCCTTTGTCATCAATGGAAAATGTATCTTTCCATCCGGGGCTACTCCCCCTAACTGAACTGTCATGTTATGGTGCTTCCTCATGTACATCTAAGACATATAAGATAAGCATTCAAAAGGAATTCATTTTGGAGTAGAAATAACTCCAAGTCTTTGACGAATATATTCAAAGGATTCCCATGGAAGTGGTTTTGTAAATATTTCTTCCACTTGTTCTTTTGTGCCCACATACTCAAATCTGATCTTCTTTTTTGCAACCTGTTCCCGTAGAAACTGATACTTGATTGGAATGTGCTTCATATTGGAGTGCATCACCGTGTTTTTTTACATACCGATGGCACTTGTATTATCACAATATATTGGAATGGGCTCATCATACTCAACCTGTATATCTGTCAAAGTTTGTTTCATCCAAATAACTTGTGTACAAAATGTTGTTGCTGCAATATACTCTGCCTCAGCTGTAGATAGAGATATTGATGATTGTTTTTTGCTCATCCATGATAATAAACACTAACCCAAGTAGAACGTTGTTCCACTGGTGCTTCGTTGGTCATCAATACAACCTACCCAATCTGCGTCTGTGTAGGCACTTCGTGATAGATCCTTTCCTTTTGGATACCATATCCCAAACTCTTATGTTCCTTCGAGATATCTGAAAATCCTCTTCACTTCTAATAAATGTGATTCCTTTAGTGTTTCTTGAAATTGTTCCACCTATCCAACTACTTGAATTACATCTGGTTTGGAATTTGTCACATACAATAGGTTGCCAATCATTGACCTGTATTTCCTTTGATATGTAGACTTTGAATCATCATCTTTTCTCAACTTGCAATTAGTTTTCATGGGAGTGACAACTGGTTTGCAATCTTCCATTCTGAACCTCTTTATCATTTCTCTAATATACTTGGTTTGAGAAATAAAAATTTCTTGGTTTCTTTGATGTATCTAAAGTCCCAGAAAGAAAGATAGTTCTCCAAGTAGTGACATTTCAAATTCTTTCTGCATATCTTTTGCAAATTTTTGGCTTAACCTAACATCATCACTACCAAAAATAATATCATCAATATAAACTTCAATTAATAAAATATTACCTTGACTTACCTTGATGTAGAGGTTGTTGTCTGCACTTCCTTTTCTGAACCCTGCCTATTGCAGATACTTATCCAGTCTGGAGTACCATGCTCTAGGAGCTTGTTTTAGACCATACAAGGCCTGCTTTAATTTACACACATAATACGTGTTCTCTGAGAACTGAAATCCTTATGCTTGTTCAATGTAGACTTCTTCTTCAATTTCCCCATTCAGAAAAGATGGTTTTACATCCATCTGATATACTTTAACATTTTTGGAGCATGCATAAGCTAAAAGAAAACAAATTGCTTCCATTCTAGCAACTGGGGCAAATGTCTCTTCAAATTCGATTCCTTCAATCTGAGCATATCATTTACATACCAATCTAGCTTTGTTCCTTGTAACTTGTCCATATTCATTCAATTTATTCATGAAAACCCATTTTGTCCTGATCACATTCCTATTTTTTTGTCTTGGAACCAATTCCTAAGTTTCATTTTTCTCTATTTGATCCAATTCTTCATCCATGGCCTTATTCCAAAATTCATCCTTGTTGGCTTCTTCAAAACAATTTGGTTCAATTGTAGATAAGAGTCCTAGGTGTGTTTGTTCTAGTGAATGGATGTTTCTTCTAGTCTCAACTCCTGCATCTTTGTTTCCAATAATTTGAACTAAAGGATGATTCTTCTATACTTGTTTTCTAGGTGTCTTTGGAGATACTTTATTAACTTGCTCTTTTGCTTCTGTCGGATTCTCTTCATCTTCATCTTTCTCTTCTACTTTTTTTTCATCTTCTTCTTCGAAAAGTTGCTCCATTGATTCGTTTTCTTCTTCCTTTGATTCGGGTTTGCCCGTTTCATCAATTGTTACGTTGATGCTTTCCACAACTTTGTTTAATCTGAGATTGTAACAGTTGTATTCTTTCCTTGTACTTGAGTAACCAACAAGTGTTCCTTTGTCCACACGCGAGTCAAACTTTCCCATTCTTCCATCTTTTCTTTTGATGTATCATTTTCTTCCAAAAACTCTAAAGTGCTTCACATTTGTTGCTCTTCCTTTCCATAGCTCGTAGGGAGTTTTTTCAGTGTTGTTTCTAAGCATTACTCTGTTTTGAATGTGAACTGATGTATGCACTACCTGTGTCCAAAAAATATCTGTCAATTTGTAATCCATTAGCATTGTTTGATCCATTTTCTATGTAATTATCATCCATTACGATAATGTTCCTTTGTATTTGAACCACTCTCTAAACCAATCTATGAATCCATGCTCTCGTCCACTATCACATATCTATCCAAACCTGATAAGTTTTCTTACAAATCCATCTTTGTCCATACTTTCCAAGACTCGTGCAACTGTCCATAATGCTAACCCATTTATCATTATACTATCAAACTGTAATTCTGCTAACTGATTGCTCTGGATTTATCTTCTCAAACTATGCAAGCTGCTCGAAGGATGATTCTTTGGTCTATCACAACTATCGCATAGACTCCCCCTGTCTAATATTCATATTATTTGGGAGTCTCTAAGCCAGATGGCTCAAAACAATTCCTTCTTTGATGTGTATTCATCATCATATTCATTGATAGATTCATCATTATCTTCATTGGTAGATTCATTATCTCTCTGAGCTATGACTTCTTTATTTTTATTCGTGGATTCATATTTCACTACAACATATGAAAGTACAATTTCTTGAACCTGTCCCTTATTTACATGTCCTTCCTTTCTTTCAATTATTTTCCAAACCTTTATGTATCTGACATCTTTCCTTTTCTCTATAGAATTTTCTTCATCTTGTTTTATTGTCAATCTTGCAATCTCTGGTACCTAGTACTTGTTCACTTGTTCTTCCTGTTTTCTTATTCATACTTTCTTATATATGATATCGGTATTCTCTTTCATGGAAGTATCGATCATGCTTCTACAATCACTAGCTATTTTTCCATAGTTATGACATTTGTAACACTCAATGTTACGTGCGGCCACACACGCATGGTCTGTTTGAACATTTCTTTTATAATCCCTACAATCTATGACCTTATGTCCAAAGTTAGTACAATAAAAAAAATGACCATAAAATAATTTTTCATACCTAGGAGTGAATGGTCTTCTTTGTGGTGTAGTCCTTATGAATTTTTTCCTTGACTGACCATGATCATGATTGAAGCTTCTTTTTCACTTGAACATGGATGATATTCTTGAAGATGTATCTTCAATATTTTTCTTAGATTCTGGTTGACCATGATTCCTTCCTTTGATTATTTCTGCATAACTCTTTCTATTGTCTTCATTCTTCTTTTCTAGCAATGTAGAGTGCTTCTCTTCATTCTCTACAACTGATGTGGATGTTTCTATCTCTTCAACTTTCTTATTGAGCTTGATGATTTTGACTCTTAGTGTGACAACTTCTTCTTCAAGATTCTCAACCTCTTCTTCTTTATTCATTATCTGAGACTTCATGACCTCTTTTGTTCTCTTTTCTTTTTTAAGTTGGATTTTCAATGCAATTATTTCTTCTTCTAGTCTTCTCTCTTCTTGACCAAACTCTTCCTCAAGTTGGTTTAAGTCATTGATCCTTTCCTTGAGATGATCCATCAATATCTTTTCTCTCTTTTATGTGTCTTCCTTTAGTGTTGCTATGTTGGCTTCTAAACATTTCTTTTCATATTCTAGTTTTTCTTAAATTCTTCTGGCCTCTTCTAGTTGAACTCTTAAATTCTTGATGACATGCTAATCCTTTTTGGAACCTTGAATACTTTGCTTTTGCTTCATCAATTATTTCTTGGATTACTTATTTTCTTCTCTTTCTTTCCTTAGATATTTAATTGCACTGATCAATTTTTCTTTGTAATCAACTTATGTTTCATCATACTCTTCCTCTTTTGAATCTATCTGACATGATGAGCATCTTTCTTTTTGTTCTGTATCTGCATCTTCTTTGGCATTTTTTGAATCCGCGACGGGTGAAGAATATATGTCATGTAACTTATCCAAAAGTTCTTTGGCCGATGAACATTTACCAACCTTTTTCTCTTACCAGTTTAGGCAATCCTTCCCAGATGAAATCCATTGCTATATTGTTATTCTTCTTCAACTCCTTCTTGACTACAATCTTTTCCCTTTTTGAACTATAATATCATATAACAACTGATAACCAAATATAATGTCCCTGTGCCTGTAAAAATAGTTCTATCCTTCTGCTCCAAATTTCATACTTAAAACCATTATGACCATCAAACATTGGTACCCCATTCTCAGAATAATCCATGATCTCCTTCTAGTGGTTAAACTATTTCCTGAAGGAACCTCTCCCTAATACAAATTGTTGGATTACTAAAAGGTGGGGTGAATCAGTAATAGAGCAATTTAATCATTTTTAAGCATATAATCCAAGTGTTATATCAATGTAGAATTACCATCCAATAAGTGCAAAGAATATAATAAATGAACAAATGAACAATCATACACATACACAGTATGCTGGTGTTTTGTCCCGGAACCCCAAATCGGGAGAAAACCATGGAATTGTTTTTCTTATATGTCTTGAAGAATTACATTCATTGGAAGCAACAACTTCCTTTGTTTTCCAGCTGCAACTGGAAGGAGGCTCCAGCCCCCTAATTTCTCAGGCTACAACCTGAGGGAAGATCCAACTCCCCAATTCTCTGGATACAACTAGAAGGAGGCTACAACCCCCTATGTTCTCTGGCTACAACCAGAAGGTGGCTACAACCACCTGTTCTTGCCCCGTCGTCCCACCCTGAAGTAGAAGTAGAATGATGAAACCATTGTCACACTATCACTATGAGATATACCACTGTAAACCTATACCAATAAATCTGAACCATGCATCAACCATGCATCAACCTGTACCTCAACCTGTAATAAACCTGTAGCATAAACAAGTGCATCAACCATGCACCAACCTGTACCAAACAACTTGTAATCAACCTGTACCATAAACAAGTGCATCCAACCATGTACCAAGTATGTACCAATCATGTGTCAACTAATCATAAACTATGACTCATCAATATGTACCAGCATCATCAACTATGCACCTCATGTATGTGCCAACTCATCAACTACTTGTCTTAACCATGTACTCAACATGTACCTCAACCAAAATCCATCATCAATTTCATCATCCAAATCTGATTTGTAGCTCTGTAATAGACTTGGTGTATATCATCACATTCCTACAAACCTTCCTTAAATTTAACAACAAGAGACTAGCACTTTCATCAAACTTTTCTTTAGTCTCACATGCCTAGTTTTGGATTAGTCAAAAACCCTAACTTGAAGTAATCATAACTTTGTACCTGTAATGTATAAATATTTGAAACCAATACACAATGTTCTTCAGTGTGGTTTATGCAATTCCTCCAAGTTTCACTACTTGGAACCTCTCAGAAAAGGAGTTATAGAAAAAATGGCATACCTTGTTGAGTTTCATCTTATTCTAGAGAGAGACCTTGTAGAGAGTGACCTGCATGGAATATTTGTTTAAATGATATGAACATATTACACAGTATACTACAGAGTGTACCCTAACCAACACATTTTATATCATTGAATTTGGATCTGTTATGAAGAAGTTATGATGTTTTTTCACTAAACACATGTTTTTGACTAGTTTCACGACTAGCCACAAACCCTATTTTCCACAGAGTGTAACTCCCAAAATACAACGAACCACAAGCTGAATTTTTTACCATAGATACTTGGATATGTTTTCTCAATGGAATAGAAATTTATTGGTCTGAATAATTATAGAAAATAAGTTATAGCGAAAATGGTGAGATGTCCTGTAAATAACATACCTTAGAAAGCACCATCAAAATAATTTATCCTTCCTTGCATTTCGGCCTTCTTCTCTTCACCTTCCATCATAATTTTGTCTTGGATATCCTTGGTTACCTAAGACACATATAGATATTCAATATTTTCAAGTGTAATTAAAATGAGAGAGGCTTGCCTCTTATTTATACTCTCCAAGTAGCTTCGTTAAAAGCATCTTCTAGGTCACTTGGCCCACTTTCCTTATTTTAGGGTTAACCCACTTCTAATTTATCCATCAAATTTATTATTGAAATAATTTATTTTGTATTCACTTTGAATTATAATACACTCATCACTTCACTTTATTATTTACCTTTTAAAATCTCTTAAACCACTTTAACTACTTTGACCTTTTGGGGCTTTTAGATGACATATGAGGGTCCTCCAACTTCGTAAGGCCACAACTCTCAAACTGTGAGGATTTATGTGACATTCCACATACCACTAGAAATGGAGTGACATGTAATATCCATATACAATATTATTACCTTCAAATATACCAAAAATAATATTGTTATCCATCAAACAAACTTGGGTCCATTACCCAAACTTGGGTTCTCCAACTTCACATGCTCATAACTCTCTAACAGTGAAGATTTATGTGACGTTATACATACCACCGAAAATGGCATGACAAGAACTATCCATCTAGGATATTTTCCCTGACAAATTCATTGTCCTTCATATCATTATTCCACAATTAATCATGGGTTCTCTTACTCTGCAAAGCGTCTTCCCATGAGGGATTTCACCATAAGGGGACCACTTTGGAGTTCATCCATATTTGCTTCTTATCAACCATGAAAAAAAAATAATGAGTCATATTTACATCAAACAATCTTGGGTCCATTAACCAAACTTTTGTTCTACGGGGATTTCTTCAAGGGTTCACATCAATGACAACCAACCTTAATCAACATATATTTTCCCCAAATTTGCAATAACATATCATGCCAAATAGACATGGGAGCCTAGCAAGACACTAACAAAGTAAAAAATGGAAAGATGTAGAAACTTTGGAAGAGTTTTGAGACACTTCAAATGAAGGATTTAGATTATATGGATCATTTTGTGACCCATGTCACGAGCATCGTGAATCAACTTATCACCCATGGATAAGGAATTCAAGAGAAAAAGGTCATTGAGAAGGTACTTTAAAGCCTTCATGATAAGTTTCATATTGTCATAGTCGCCATAGAACAATCAAAAGACCTGTCAAAATTGATAGTTGAAGAACTCATGAGATCTTTGTTAACCCATGAAAGTAGGTTCAGTTGAAATGATGAATCTTTCAAGAATGCATTCCAGTGTTGGGACTCCGAAAGCAGAGTGAGAGGTCGAGGGAATAGAAGCAAAGGTAGATGAGGTAGAGGTCACTCTCAAACAAGATACAAATCAACTTCAGAATGTTTAGAACAGAGTGAACAGTCGGAACAACCACAAAGACACTCCAAAACCAAAGGGGGAGAGGAAGAAATTTTATTCAGCAAAGATGGAATGACAAATCAAGGATGTAGTGCTACTACTGCGAGAATTTAGGTCACTATGAAATTTAATGCAAAAATAAACAAGCATATCTAAAAAGGGGTAGAGAAAATGTTACCAACACTAAAGAAAGAACATCTAAATAAATGTTTTTTTCATGTCAAGTTACAAAATAAGAAAGAAATAATCATGATCTCTAGTTGTTGGATAGTGGTTGCAACAATCATATGACAGGTAAGAAATATTTGTTTTCTAGTTTATATAGCTCTGTCACATTTAAAATTAAATTGGGAGATGATTATCAAAAGAAAGTTGCAGAAAAGAGTATAATTTATGTTTTAACCAAACAACATGAAAAGAAGTATATTCATGATGTTTATTATGTACTTGGTCTTAGACATAATTTAATGAGTGCAGTCCAAATGAATGAAGATGGTTATAAGGTCATTTTTAAAGTTTCCAAGTGTACAATCTTGGACGAATCACCTAGTAAGAAAACTATAGCCACAATATAAATTACCAAAAATAGAATGTTCCCTTTGATATTGATAAATGTGATTTTGTCACAGTTATATTCCCAAAATGTATCAATCTTAGATGAGACTCGGTCATGTCATCTTAGATATGGTCACTTACCATTTTGCAGTCTTAGTATTTTACAAAAGAAGTCTATGGTCAAAGGTTATCCCATTATAAATGAACATAAAAAATCATGTGAGAGTTGTATTTTGTCCAAAAACCAAAGGGATAGTTTTTCCAATTCTTAATATAGAGAAAAATAATACCTTGAACTGGTGCATACAGAACTTTGCGGTCTAATGAAAAATCAATCAATTGGAGGAAACTTTTATTTTCTAACATTCATTAATGATTTTGGCAGGAAAGCATGGGTGTACTTTATCAAACACAAATTAGAGACATTTGAAAGAATCACAGAATTTAAATCCTTGACAAAGAAATAGAGTGGGAAGTACATCAAAGTACTGAGATCATATTGAGGAGGTGAGTATGAATCCAAGGAATTTGCAACATATTGCAGGAAACATGGAATCAAGAGATAGTTTACCACAAGATACACTCCAAAATAGAGTGGAGTAGTTGAGAGGAAGAATCAAACAATAATGAATATGACCAAGAGTATGCTAAAGGCCAAGAATTTGTCAAATGAATTATGGGGTGAAGTAGTGGCATGCTCAATCTGTATTTTAAATCTGTCACCAACCAACAGTCTAAAATATCAAGTCCCTTAATAAGATTGGAGTGATATGAAATATAGTGTTTCTCATTTTAAAGTGTTTGGTTGTGTAGCTTATGCACATGTTCCTGAAGAGATAAGGAGAAATCTTGATGATAGAAGTGAAAAATGTATATTTGTGGGATATAGTGAATAGTCTAAATCATTTAGGTTGTATAATCATATTAACAAGAAGTTGATAGTAAGAAGAGATGTGAAATTCCAAGAAGATAAAACTTGGGATAAGAAAAAAAGTGAAATACTTGTAGAACAGATTCCTTCTATATAAGAAGATAAGCAGGTGGAATCTATAGCACAAAAATATTCTACACCAAGACTTCCAAGATTGCAAGTACAAGTCCAAGGAGAACAAACAAAGCACAATTCTTCTTCTTCATCTAGTAATGATTCAGATCCCACTATAGAATATCTAAGGAACCAAAGAACAATAAGATTGATAGAAATTTATGATCGGAATGATGACATGGATCAACAAACACACTTTACCTTGATATCGTATCAACCGATATACTTTGATGAAGCAATAAAGGAAGAAAAATGGGTTGATGCAATGAACAAAGAAATTGAAATAATTGAAAGAAACAACACATAGGATCTTGTGGATCTCCCCACAGGTAAAACTAGAATTGGAGTTAAATGGGTGTATATGACAAAATTCAATGAGAAAGGAAAAGTAGAGAAGCATAAGGAAATACTTGTAGAAAAAGGGTTTGTTCAACAACATGATATTGACTATGGAGAGACTTTTTCTCCAGTAGCACGTTTGGATACTGTCAAAGCAGTTTTGGGAGTTGCATCTTGACCAAACCCCACTCTCACAGTGGCCGGTCACTCCACCAGGACCTTCTTGCTCCTTGGCCCGAAGAACTCAAATGTTCTTCACTCCCCTCGGGAGAATCTACCCACAGTAACCTTTTCCTCGCTCCGGTCCTCCCTACTTGACTATCGGAGGATCGACTGTCGCGACTTCGCGAGTCCTGCACTTGCGAATGAAGTCCTCGAATCCCCGAGATCCGATATCCCTGGTCAACCGTTGACTTTCCTCGGCATATCGGGACCTCGCACTATCGCGGCTTTGCGCACTATATCTTCGGGGTTCCCAGTCCCGAGATCCGAGACTCCGAGATGTCGACCCTTTTGCTTTTTCGCCTTTTCGCTAGCTCGCTACTCGCAAGGCAAACCTCTGAACCCTTTATGCCCCGAGACCCGATGTCCCGAGATCACCTTTCACACCAATCACTATGACTCACGTCGTGCACGTGATTTCCGTGGCGTCAACTCTCGCGTTCTCGCGCCCGCTTTGCCAACCTATCAACTCCACCAACGCGAAGTGCCGGTATGCTCGGACTCCGAGTAAAGGAGTGATTGTTGAAGTTCTTCTCAACAACACTCAAGTCGTCGATTCTCTTCCTTGATGAAGAAATCTCCGTCCTTCCGCCTTTGTCCTGTATGACCTCTCCTGAAGTCGGTTCCACAGCGACTAAGGGAACTATCCCTCCTGAGCTTCGTCAACTCAGACTACGTCTGGGATTCTCTCGAACAAGGCCCCGTGTTCTGCCTTCAATCACTTCCTGAAATGATGAAGTCTCCCGGCCCTTGTGCATTCACGCCACAACAACTTCAACCTTCTCCTTCTCAGACTTGCTACTGAGACTCAAACCTGACATGCACTCATCTGCAAGGCTTGAATAACTCGACTCAACTCTGAGCAGAGTGAGAACGAAAGTTCAACTGTTTATCCCTCCCCTCGACGCACTCTATGCGGACGAATTCAACTGCACTCTATGCAGGAATCTCCTGGTCTAAACAGAGAAACGATTGAAACTCATTCTCTCAGGTTACGAACCTGATACGCAATCACATATGCATCATAAAGAAGATAAGCATAGAAAGAAGCAAGTATGCAGCAAAATAACATCAACAACACAAAGAATTCAAACACAGCCATGATATTGAATCAAGAGTTCCTTCCTATTAATTCAATCTATACATGGGGTTTCTTCACGAATTCCCTATCCTGTTCTCCCTTGCTCTCTATGCAAACCGCTGCTACTGATGCTAATGCCAATGCTTCAATAATACAAAGGAGGGTGTCTATAACCTATTTTCCCTCTCAAAAGCTAAATTGTCAAATCTAAACTTAATGGTCCTATCTACCTGCACTAAATCTAATCTCTCTGCATTAAATCTAATAAGTTCCTCTGTTGTACAAGGACGAGAGCTTATCTGTTCTCGGTCTATTTCAGTGTACAAGTACGCCTAAATATGGAGGCTTTTATTTAAACGACGACGCACATCAAAATGGTCGAAACCGTGATGCTGGCGTCACCCTGCGATCCTCTTTCCTTTCCTCCACATATAGCCTCGTGTGACGAGGTGTGGATGCTCCTGCATCATAATCCTCGGCTCAAAAAGATTTCATGGGCTCCTGTCCATGAGTTCCTGTATGGTGTGCCCATGCTTTTGTATGACTGCCTCTGGTTCCCAGCTGGCATCCTCCACTGGGTGGTTCTTCCACTTCACCAGGTACTCAAAATATTGTTTCCTCCTGGTCTTCCTACCTATTCGCTTGTCCAGTATGCACTCCATCCGGGGTGGCTGTGCAATTGGTAATTGCTTCTGCCACTGAACCACTGGTTCCACAGTTCCAGTGCCTGCTTCTGCATCTCTGTAAGGGTACAAATCCAATATATTGAAAATCGGATATATCCCGATACCCTCAGGTAACTCAAGCTCATATGCATTCTCGCCAAATTTCCTGAGGATTCTACATGGACCTATTTTCTTCATCTTGAGCTTGCTATACGTTCCCCTTGGAAACCTTTCCTTCCTTAAGTGTGCCAAAACCAAGTCCCCAACTTCAAATTGGAGTTGTCTCTTCTTCTGATCGGCTCTGCGCTTATACTCCTGATTTGACCTTTTCAGTCGTTGCTTCACCTCTGCGTGAAGTTCTTTCATTGCCTCAGCAAACTCTTCAAATCTCGCACTGCTAGTTTCGGCTTGTCCTGGCTCCCTGAGCTCAGACACTCCTCTCGGCTGTGTTCCATACAAAATCTGGAACGGACTTTTACCTGTACTCCGATTCACTGAATCGTTGTACGCAAACTCTGCCTGTGGTAGGATCTGATCCCAACTAGTGTGATGCTCCATCACTAGACTTCTCAACAGATCTCCCAAGCTTCTGTTGACCACTTATGTCTGTCCATCTGTCTGCGGATGGTACGCTGAGATGAATGCCAAATCAGTCCCCAACTTCTTCCATAGTGTCCTCCAAAAATGACCTATGAACTTGGTGTCCCGATCCGAGACTATACTTCTCGGTAATCCATGCAGTCTTACAATCTCTTTAAAAAATAAATTGGCGATGTGGGTTGCATCGCTCGTTTTATGACACGGGATAAAATGTGCCATCTTCGAGAATCTGTCCACCACAACAAAAATGGAATCCACGCCTCTCTGTGTTCTCGGCAAGCCCAACACAAAGTCCATGCTAATGGCTTCCCATGGCCTCTCGGGTATGGGCAACGACTGATAGAACCCTGTGTTCTGTTTTCGGCCCTTCGCGTGTTGACATATTCTACATCGGTCAACAAACCGCTTCACATCTGTACGCATTCCTGGCCAAAAATACGATTCGCTCAGCTTTGCGAATGTTTTGTCATGCCCGAAATGACCTGCTAAGCCTCCGCTATGCTTCTCCTTTACCAAATTCTCTCTCATAGAGAAATCTGGAATGCACAGTTGATTGCCTTTAAAAAGCAATTCATCCTGTATCAAGAAATCTATCCACGGGCTCCTATCCCTGAGAACTGGGCTTTCAGCTGCTTCATAAGCCTCTGCGAAATCTGCATCACCTGCATACATGTCTTTCAGATTTTCAAAACCCAGCGTTTTGATTCTGAACTCTTGCAGCAATAAGCATTTCCTGCTTAAGGCATCAGCTACTTTATTTGCAGTCCCCGAAATGTTCTTGATCACGAACGTAAAGTTCTGCATGTATTCTACCCACTTCGCATGCTTCTGGTTCAGCTTCTCTTGCTGACTTACGAATTGCAATGCGTGGTTGTCACTGTACAACACAAACTCCTTGGGTATAAGATAATCCCTCCACTTTTTCAATGCCTGGATAATGGCATATAATTCTTTGTCGTACGTGGAATATTTTAACTTTGCATCATCCAGCTTCTCGCTGAAATATGCAACAGGTCTGTCATCCTGACTCAAAACTCCTCCAATAGAATACCCGCTGGCATCACATTTCACCTGGAAGGTTTTCTGAAAATCTGGCAACACTAGAATAGGCTGCTCAGAAATCTTTCGCTTCAACAAATTGAAGCTCTTCTCAGCCTCGGCTGTCCACTGAAAATTTTTATGCCGCTTCCTAACAGTGTCCATCATTGCAGCACTAATTCCACTGAAATTTCGAATGAATTTCCTATAGAAGCTTTCCAACCCATGGAAGCTCCTTACTTCAAAAATATTCCTCGGTGATGGCCAATTCCTGATTACTTCAACCTTCTCAGGATCCATCTTCAATTCATTCGACGAAATAAAAAAACCCAGATATATGAGCTCCGTCTGCATGAATGAGCACTTCTTCAAATTAATCAACAACTTCTCCTGTTGTAGCCTTCTCATCACCATGGCCAAATGCCTCAAGTGTTCAGCCTTGGTTTTGTTGAAAATCAATATATCGTCCAAATACACAATCATGAACTTGCCAATGAATTCCCGCAGGACTTCATTCATCAGCCGCATAAATGTACTAGGTGCGTTTGTCAACCCAAACGGCATGACCAACCATTCATACAAACCCTCGTTTGTCTTGAATGTTGTCTTTCATTCGTCTCCCTCTCTCATTCGAATCTGATGGTATCCACTCTTGAGATCAATCTTTGAAAAATAATTTGCCCCGCCCAGGCAATCCATCAAGTCGTCCATCCTCGGCAGCAGAAACCTATACCTGATGGTGATCTTATTAATCACCCTGGAGTCTGTGCACATCCTCCAGCCTCCATCCTTCTTTGGACTCAGTACTGTCGGAACAACACACGGACTAAGACTCTCCCTCACTAGTCCCTTATCCTGCAGATCCTGAAACTGCCTTTTGACTTCCTCGTTCTCCTGGGGTGTCAACCTGTACGCTGCCTTATTTGGTAGACTTGCTCCGGGTATGAGGTCAATGGGGTGACTCACACTCCTTATCGGTGTCAACGAACGAGGTAGTTCGTCCACTATGATGTCAGCAAACTCTCCCAGCAGTCGTTGAATCTCCTCTGGCAAGTCATCCACTCTTGTGCTTGTTAGAACAACCCTCGGCTTCCTAACAACAAAGAACTGTGGATCTTCATCCTTCTCCAGCTCTGTGAGAAGCTCCTTTCCACTCATGAGAAGTATTTGGCTACTCACCTCCTGCTTTACTGCCTGATGCTTATCTTTTATCAGAAGCAACTTATGGAGTCTCCCATCCTTCTCCAAAGTGTATGTGTTCATCCTCCCATCATGAACGACATTTCTATCATACTGCCATGGTCTACCCAGCAGTATGTGGCATACATCCATGGGAATGACGTCACACAAAATATCGTCATGATAATTCCCAATTTTAAATTTAACTAAGCACTGGTTAGTGACACTTACCAGGTGTCCTTTTTGTAACCACGAGACCTTATATGGACTCGGGTGCTTAGTTGTCGTCAGCTCCAGTTTCTCAACCATCTCGGTCGCAACGAGATTATCAGTGCTTCCGCTGTCAATGATGACCTTGCATTTTCTGTCCTTAGCTGTGCAAGCCGTTCTGAACAGTCTTCTCCTCTGCACTGCGCTTTCCACCTCCTTCTCGGGTGCCAAAAGGATCTTATGCATCCCAAGTGATCTTCCGCTATCCGCATCCTCGCCCTCAACACCACGCCTATGCTGCGCCTCAGCGATGTGAGCTTTACCTCCGTCCATTTTCCTTTCTGGACAGTCCACAGCTTTATGACCGTCTTTACCACACGTGAAACATTTGATAATTCCTCCTCTGCCTCTTCCTCTACCTCGGGTACGAGGAAATATATTTGCATCAGCATATCCTCCTTCCTGATCATCTTGCTGTCTCCTCGGCTCAGAATTTTGCTGCCTCTGCTGTGAGGTTCCACCCCTCTCAGCTTTACCCTGAGGTCTCTTCCAATCTTCCTTGGACTTTTGAACTCTTTCTTGGGCAATAGCCTTGCCTCTGGGCTGACTTCTGCCTCGCCCTCGCTGTCCCTGCTTGCGGCTTAGCTTTTCTTCGGCTCTTAGAGCCATCTGGTACGCCTCCTCAACTATGCGGATGGTGACCATGCTCAATTCATCCTGAATATCATACCTGAGACCATTCAGGTATCTCGCCACCTTTTCGTCGTCACTCTCCCGATGACCAGCTCGAATGTTGAGCCTGTAGAATTCTTCGGTGTACTCCTTCACCGTCATCAAATTCTGTCTCAGGTTCCGCATGTGCCTGAACAGAGTGATCTGGTAGTCCCTCGGAATGAACTTCGCCTTCATCTTGGCAATCATCCGATCCCAATTCTTAATATTTGATTTTCCTTTGCAGCGCCTATCCGCCTGCAATTCATCCCACCATAAAGCTGCATGTTATTTCAACTTCGTGACGGTGTGCCTTACCTTCTTGTCTTCTTTGATGTCCTCATAATCGAAGTATGTATCGAGTGCTCGGATCCAATCCAGCAACTCTTCTGCGTTCAGACTTCCCTCATAAACGGGAATGTCCATCTTCGTCTTCGAGCTCATCCTCGAAATGGCTTTAATCAACCTCTCCATCGAGGCATCTTCTGCTGCGACCTCCTCTTCATCATGTCCAGCTTCCTCTTCAATCTCGGGATTGCTGAACTCTCCTGCGTCGGCTCCACGCCTCTGGGTGGCCTCCATATCCTTGAGTCTCTCCCCGAGATCTCGTATCTAATGTTCCATCTCTGCATTCCCTGGCTGCCTGCCTCTCCTTCGGGCATCCCTGTCCTCACGATCAGGTGACTGCCTCTCTCTTCTGGGCGGCATTATGCACCTGTTCTTATTTGCTACCTGAACAAAGAGAACTTCCTACCCTTTCTGGGCTCTGATACCAACTTGACGCAACCCCACTCTCACAGTGGCCGGTCACTCCACCAGGACCTTCTTTCTCCTTAGCCCGAAGAACTCAAAGGTTCTTCACTCCCCTCGGGAGAATCTACCCTCAGTAACCTTTTCCTCGCTCCGGTCCTCCCTACTTGACTATCAGAGGATCGGCTGTCGCGACTTCGCGAGTCCTGCACTTGCGAACGAAGTCCTCGAATCCCCGAGATCCAATATCCCTGGTCAACCGTTGACTTTCCTCAGCATATCGGGACCTCGCACTATCGCGGCTTTGCGCACTATATCTTCGGGGTTCCCAGTCCCGAGATCCGAGACTCCGAGATGTCGACCCTTTTGCTTTTTCGCATTTTCGCTAGCTCGCTACTCGCAAGGCAAACCTCTGAACCCTTTATGCCCCGAGACCCGAAGTCCCGAGATCACCTTTCACACCAATCACTATGACTCACGTCGTGCACGTGATTTCCACAACATCAACTCTCGCGTTCTCGCGCCCTCTGTGCTAACCTATCAACTCCACCAACACGAAGTGTCGGTATGCTCGGACTCCAAGTAAAGGAGTGATTGTTGAAGTTCTTCTCAACAACACTCAAGTCGCCGATTCTCTTCCTTGATGAAGAAATCTTCGTCCTTCCGCCTTTGTCCTGTATGACCTCTCCTGAAGTCGGTTCCACAGCGACTAAGGGAACTATCCCTCCTGAGCTTCGTCAACTCAGACTCCGTCCGGGATTCTCTCGAACAAGGCCCCGTGTTCCGCCTTCAATCACTTCCTGAAATGATGAAGTCTCCCGGCCCTTGTGCATTCACGCCACAACAGCTTCGACCTTCTCCTTCTCAGACTTGCTACTGAGACTCAAACCCGACCTGCACTCATCTACAAGGCTCGAATAACTTGACTCAACTCTGAGCAGAGTGAGAACGAAAGTTCAACTGTTTATCCCTCCCCTCGACGCACTCTATGTGGAGGAATTCAACTGCACTCTATGCAGGAATCTCCTGGTCTAAACAGAGAAATGATTGAAACTCATTCTCTCAGGTTACGAACCTGATACGCAATCACATATGCAGCATAAAGAAGATAAGCATAGAAAGAAGCAAGTATGCAGCAAAATAACATCAACAGCACAAAGAATTCAAACACAGCCATGATATTGAATCAAGAGTTCCTTCCTATTAATTCAATCTATACATGGGGTTTCTTCACAAATTCCCTATCCTGTTCTCCCTTTCTCTCTATACAAACCGCTGCTACTGATGCTAATGCCAATGCTTCAATAATACAAAGGAGGGTGTCTATAACCTGTTTTCCCTCTCAAAAGCTAAATTGTCAAATCTAAACTTAATGGTCCTATCTACCTGCACTAAATCTAATCTCTCTGCATTAAATATAATAAGTGCCTCTTCTGTACAAGGACGAGAGCTTATCTGTTCCCGATCTATTTCAGTGTACAAGTACGCCTAAATATGGAGGCTTTTATTTAAACAGCGGCGCACATCAAAATGGTCAAAACCGTGATGCTGGCGTCACCCTGCGATCCTCTTTCCTTTCCTCCACATATAGCCTCGTGTGACGAGGTGTGGATGCTCCTGCATCACATCTCAAAAATAATGGCCATTGTATCAAATGGACATTAAATCATCCTTTCGAAATGGATTTTTAAAGGAAGAAGTTTATGTGGATCAACCACCAGGATTTCAGATCAGAGGTAAAGAGTACTAAGTGTACATATTGAAGAAAGCATTGTATGGTTTGAAGCAAGATCCAAGAGCTTGGTACAGTGGCATTGATACTTATTTGCTCAATAATGGGTTCAACATGAGCAACAATGAGCCCACACTTTACACCAAAAGAGACCATAGAGGAAATATTTGATAGTTTGTCTCTATGTTGATGACCTTATTTGTACATGAAATTTGTTGTTGAATGAATTCAAAACATCCATGCAAAGTGAATTTGAAATGACTAATCTTGGTCTCATGAAATATTTTTTGGGAATTGAAGTTGATCAATATGAAAAGGTAGTTTTTATCTATCAGCGAAAATATGCCATAGATATTTTGAAAATGTTCAAAATGATTAAATACAAGCCAACAGATACACCAATTGCAACATGTACAAAATTGAGCAAACAAGATGAAGGAAAAAAAATTCATTATACTTCGTATAAGAGGCTTGTAGGAATACTCATGTACCTTACAACTACCTAGCCATATATTATGTATGTGATAAGTTTAATTTCCAAATTTATGGAGAATCCCAAAATCTCTCATTGGAAAGTTGGAAAGAGAATTTTGAGGTATATTGCAGGTACAATAGATTACGAAATTTGTTATTCTACTTCAAAAGATGATTCTCTTGTTGGATATACAGATAGTGATTTTGTAGGTAGTGTTGATGGTATGAAAAGTACTTTTGGGTATGCATTTATGTTTCGTACAGGATTTATTTCATGGGCTTCTAAGAAACATCCCATCGTCACTATTTCTTCAGCAGAAGTAGAGTATGTGGCAAGAAATTCAGTGCCATGTCATGCAGTTTGGTTGAGAATGATCCTTAGTGATCTTGCACATGAAGAAAATGAGCCAACTCTTATATGTTGTGACAACAATTTAGAAATTGCATTATCTAAGAATCATGTGTTTCACCGCAAGAGTAAACACATAGACACGTTATCATTTCAGCCACGAGTTTATCAATTATGGTACCATTATTCTACAGTTTTGTGGTTAGAATAAACAATTAACAGATATCTTCACCAACACTTTGGGAAGAAATACTTTTGAAATTCAAAGACAACACTTAGGCATAGTTTGTGTTGATTTTTGTAATGGTCAAAATTAAGGGGGAGTGTTAAACGGATTAATTCCTCCATTACTTGTTTGAATAAATATGATAGATGATAAGCATATTAAATTCAGATAAAAGATAGGTAAGCTTGCACTTAATAGGTAGGTGAAGTATGGAGTGTTCTAGAGAACTATCTCATAGTATGTATTTTGTAATTTCAATTTTATGTGTATGTGGAGAAGATTTGAACAAATCCATAATTATTTTATGTGTGTATTCTTTGTTTACTGAATGGTTTCCTCTTCTTGAGCTTGAACATTTCAGTTGGTAGAAAATTGGGGTTCTAATGTGGCTAGAACCACCCAAAATTAAAGATCCATGTGATGTTTCTGATAGAAATTTATATGCAGTAGATGTGAGTCTATCCACCAGCTATATATATGCACATAATAGACATAGTACATATGGTCATGTCACTAAATTTAAAAGGAATCAATCTTTACATGATAATTAGATACATAATATATCATATTAGAATGTGTAATAAAAAACCACCTTGAGATAAGTTGCATCTCTTTCTGATATTTGCATTGCAGAATATTGAAGTCCATTTTCGCCAAGTCTAAAAAAAATTGGTTGACATTGGACCTAAAAACATAAGTGGAAAACATAGATTAGTGTATTCACAACAATTAATGAAATTCAAGATCATTCTTTTACTTATTGAAATTCAAAACTTATTGACAAGGTCAATACTTGAGCTATGAATTATTTTTTTATATATTTTGATAAATTTCCTAGCCTCCCATGTCAGCACACTGTAATGCCACTGAAATTCCAATGCATATTTAACTTGGAAAACACTAACCAAGTAAGACTTATGTTGATGTTAAGAGGGTACATAACATACATTAAAATAAAAAAAATTAGTGATGCCAAGAGGGTGCATATGACACAAGAACGTTTAAAAAGTGTTTATAGATTACCTCGCTCAAAAGGATTTGGTCGATGTCAATTACAATATCTCTTGTTAAAACCTGGTTTAGATACTTTGTTTTGAATGCCTTTGCCTCATCCATGACTCTTTATCAAGGAAATGAAATGTTTGAAGCTCAAAATATTGACAACATGCTTCTCACTCATTTATCATCTCTTCCTTGTTCTTCTTCACCACTAGAATTGTAGAAGAATTGGTCATTTTCATCCTTGAAATTCTCTAAAACACTTGTTTCATCAAGACATGATATTTTGTGAAAATAAAAGTAATGTATCCAATGTTTGTATTAAATTCATCTTAGTTGATTTCAATTTAATGTTAAATGACATCAAGGGTATATTTTAATCTAGATGAATCAATCCAAAGTGATCAGTTGCAGATACTAACTGAGGAAATGTTATATCGATGCATTCAGAGTGACCACAATCCCAAAGATGTAGATTTGAGATATTTTATGAGGGAATCTCTTGATCCCAGTCTGATGCCTCTTTATTTCCAACATCTGATCATCACAAGTGAGGTTTTAATGATCAAGGAATGAGTAACTATAATCCAGGAGTACATGATATTCATGCATCATATGAAATGTAAATCAAATTCATGAAATTCATGTGTGAGTGTATAAATTCTTAGCCTACAAATGTAATCCATAACTACTTTTATTTCAGGTTGAAAATGTCGATCAATTTCCACAAATTTGATAGTAGACTAGTAGAAAAAAGATAAATTTATGACTAAAAATTGCATATAAATGACTAAGTTTAGTCACGTGACTACTAATAGCATATTTTTAGACATATATAACATGGCCAAATATATGACTACAAAATTTTTGTCATTTATTGGTTGTTTTGGTTGATCGTTTTGGTGGTAACTCCAGTCATTTTTTTAGTCATTAATTGTTGTTCACTAGTCATTTATTTGGTCATGGTAGTCCATTATTGCCATCAACAAGTACTAAATTTAGTCATTTGTATCATATATTTCCCTCAACTTGTAGTATATTTAGTCATTGTAATAATCATTTTTCGTCAATGGGTAGTATATTTAATCATTGTAATCAACATTTTCCGTCAGCTAGTAGTATATTTAATCATTTTTATTCTCTAATTTATATCCATTGGTAGTATACTTACTCATTATTATAGTCATTGATTGTCATGAACTGGTCATTTATTTAGTTGTGGTAGTCAGTTATTGTCATCAACAAGTAGTAAATTTAGTCATTTGTATCAGTTATTGTCGTCAACTAGTAGTATATTTAGTCATTTTGATTCAATGATTTATGTAAATTGGTAGTGTATTCATATAATGTTTATTAGTTGCATAATCATTATATTTACTACAAGTTTAGTAGTAAATGTCCAATTATATAATGACATGAATAATTTTTTAATTACCATAAATTAATTGTGTAATGTAGAAATAAACATAGTACTAAACTTAAATTAAAGAATTAAATAACTTAGTATTAAACTTAAATTAAAAAATTAAATAAAAGATTAACGATTAATTCTAACATGATCATGATAAAAAAACTAAATTAATCTAACATAAAATCAATCCAAGCATGCAAAGACACCATAATATAATATCCATGAACAATATACATTCAAACTATTGAATGTACAAAAAATCAAATTAAAACATATAATATTGCAATTTAGATGAACTGCAAGATGATCACACACACACACACACACACACACACACACACATATATCAAAGCTCACAAATACACCATAATAAAGCATACATCATAATAAAAGATCCATGAACATTAATATACACTCAAACTACTACATAAACTATTTCATAAACATGCATTCATCCAAACAACTATACCTGAGAGTTTTGAAGTCTGCAAATACACCATAATATAAAATATCCCACATACATTCAAACAACTGCATAAAATTAGTGGGCCAAGATGTTTAACAGATGTGATAAAAAAAATTATATCATTTTTTGCAAATATTTCAAAGGACACCGTGTGAAGCTTCCTTCCTTCTCTTTCAAATGGACAAATCCATTTATTTTGTCTTGATATAGAAGGGGTATGTTACATGTGACCTTTATAACATTTACATTTGCGTCTCCTGATCCACTCAATTTTACTCCATGTATAATAGATAATGAGTGAATCTGTCTGATGCCCATAGTAGCATTGTCATATTGATCCAACAACTTTACTTTTTTGCCTTCTTGGATTTTATGATCAATACGTTTCTACAAACACAAAAAGAAATACACCTTATCTTGAGATATGAAAAATTTTAAAACAAGATATGAAAAATGTTAAAACAATAATTATATTCTAATATTTAGTGTATAATTATTGCATTGAGCTCAAGTTCACTAGTACCACTATGAATATACCGCACATTATCCTTGAGTTCAACATTAATATGATCGCTATCAATATTGATATCACTTAGTGCATCTTGCATAGCTCTTTTGATAAGGGCTTTTCCTTTTCATCGTGTTTCTTTTATAGAGTTTCTCTGGATGTGGTTTCATCATGAAAAACAAATATACAACATTCAAAAGTATGAAGAATGTCTTATTAAGAATTCAAAAGCATGAAGAATGCAAGCAATAAGTTTTTGTCAAAAAGAACATTTTAAGCATGAAAATTTATGACAAAACATTGGGACAAATTAACTATCACAAAAAAAATTTGATTACCTCAAATTCATCACCACTATCAACAATGTATTTTACACATTGCTCGATGAGTTCTTCATGATCACTATGACCAATATTGACATGCTCTTGTGTAATCTTCAGAGCTTTTTTGACATTATAAATTCCTTTTCCTTTTGGCGATACTACATTTTTCGTATGATCTCTCTCCATGTGGTTAAACCATCATGCAAAAAAATATACAACATTATGATTAGCATCAAACTATCTCCAAGGGAACTGTTCTCTTTTTGAAACAATGAAGCAATAGAATCAGAACAAACATTGAAAATTATGTAAAAAAAGAAGTGCATAACATAAAGCATTGTGATGAGCCTTCAAATCTCTTTTATGATATAATATTTATGATATTAAAAGCATTTAAATCATTATTTTACAAGAAATGATCTCATTTTCCAAGGCAGTTAACCTTACAATTCATAACTTTGGATATTTGTAGTCGAGTTTCCTTAGCAAAAAGTAGAAATATATGTCAATAGTAAGAAAAGTTAAGCATGAAGAAACTCTCCATTATCTATAGTCGTGTCACCTTAGAAAAAAAGGAGCACCATATTCAATATTAGATAAAGGTTAAGCATCAAGCAGAAAGGGATACCACTTGTATAGGAGTGGAAATTTGCATATTATAATAATTGACTACATAAATTATCTCAATAAAAACAAACTTATTTATTTTGTATTTATTTTGTATTTATATATTTTCATCCGCAATACCAAATCAACAAAGGAATCTTGATAATATACTGAGTTTTATGGAAGCTATGGTTGTGAACTGGTTCATTGTCACAAAAGGCAAGAATGAGGAAGAAAAGAGGTTGAATGCAACCTATATAATCAATGTGGCAAGGAATCTTGGATTCTTAGTTTTCCTTCTACATGAATAAATTATTGAGGTCAATCCTAAAATAATGCTTATATTGATAGAAAGAATTATGATTTGTAGTCTTACAAAACAATCCAGTGAAGATGCAAGGATTTCAGACAGTGAAAATGGAATTGTAACTAGCAGTTTCTCAAACATTGTTATTGATGACACTACTTGAGAGGATTCTTTACCACTTGATAATGGAAGTGGCAGACTATGTATAATTATTGGTTTCATATCCTTGTATTTAGATCCAATTCACCCAGGCAAAGCTTCAAACTTTAAAATAACAATATGTATCCATGAATAAGGAGAAGAGTGAATTAATCATTGGGGATTTGAGTTATGGAATGACTAAAATGAAAGATGTTTTAGTAGTTATTCATCGAGGAGGAGGTAGGATTTGTTGTGAGGGAATACCATTCGAATGAAAAATCGATTTGAAGAAAAATAACACTAGGAAGGATAAAATATTTCTGAATAAAAGTAGAATAAAACTCTTCTCTTTCCTATGAAAACCACACCATTAAAACAACACAACATCAATGAATATCATCAAAACAGTGTAATTTTACTTATATTAGTTTGATACAAGCACAACGTTTACTCAAGTTGAGTTTACATATATCATACGACTTGTACAGGTCCATACTTCTACTAGTAATACTTATCAAAACAACAAAATACAAAACTCGAACTGCTACTCGGTTTATATTTGACTCGTATATTCTCAAAGAACAACTTACACCATTACCTCTTACCTGGGCACACTTTCCTTTCAGAATGGAAGAGTGTGTAATCTGAGTGTATGTCGTACTTTGCCTAACTCGGCTCCTTTACCTCCTTCATGCCCAACTCGACCTCTATTCCTTGATTGTGATGAATGTTGTCCCTAACTCATCTCCTCGTCCAACTAGTGAGACCTGAACTGCTTTCCCTAACTCGGCTCCTTGTTCACATATTGAGACCCAAACTACTTTCCTCCTTATGCACACAGAGAGACTTGACTTGGTCTCTATGAGACCTGAATTGATCTCTGGTTATGTTTTCCTCCTTGTGCTCGTAGAGATACCTAACTTGGTATCTATATTGGCCCTTCTCGGTCTCCTCTTGTTTTTAATCTTCCAAACCTTGTCTCGGTCCTCTTTGGAGTGTCTCCTCTCTCTAGTCAACCTCACTCTCTGAATGCAACCTATATAATCAATGTGGCAAGGAATATTGGATTCTCAGTTTTCCTTCTACCTGGAGACATTGTTGAGGTCAATCCTAAAATGATACTTATATTGATTGCAAGCATTATTCTTTGGATTCTTACAAAAAAATATATTGAAGAGGCAAGGATTTTAGGAAGTGAAAATGGAAGTGTAACTAGTAGTTTCTCAAACATTTTTATTGATAATATTACTTCAAAGGATTCTTTACCACTTGATAATGGAAGTGGCGGGCTATGTAGAAGTATCGGTTTCAGATCCTTGGCTTCAAAGGCAATTCACCCAGGTGGAGTTTCAAACTTTAAACTAACAATATGCATCCATGAAGAATGAGAAGGGTGAATTAATTGTTGGAGATTTGAGCTCTAGAATGACTAAATGAAATTTTTTTGAGTTACACCACTATGCTTACAAGGGCTTACACCACTATTTCCAAGGGCTTACACCACTATGCCCATGTATTATCATTTGTTGATAAATCAAATTTATTTTTCACACCTTTCCACCAAGACAATCATTACATGGACATGGATACCTATCCATATCATTCTCATCGGCTATTCTCTCAACATACACATTGTATTGATCCATTTCCAACCTTCAACTTTGACTCATCTTTGATGTTTTGTATTCCAATATTAATTTGATATGTTAATTAACAAATCTCAGGTAATTTAGATAGTACAAGGGCACAAAATTAGCTAAGTTGTTCTTAACAACAACAATATTGACAATAAATTAAGCTAGTCTATGAGCTAGCATTTCAAGTTGTGAAGATAGGTTGGGAAAATCAAGCATTGCTTAGAGAAGCGGAAATGAGAAAGGTGTCGTAGAAGGAGGAGTTTATTGGCCTTGGAAGATCTAAATCCTCTACATTTTGACAGTCTTGTGGAGCATGTAGTTCTTACTGCAACTTCTCACTCTCAGTTTTGGCCAAGTTATTGAAAATTAATGATTTTGGGGGCACTTGAAGGAGCTTGAAAGAATTTTTTTCATAAATTTTATGTCTTTTATTGCAAATTAATGATTTTGGGGGCACTTGAGGGAGTTTGAGAAAATTGCTTTTTTAAAGTATCATGCACTGAAACTATCAGAGTTACATTTTTTTCTAAAACTACCAGAGTTCCATTTTTATGATATTGAAGAATGCTAGAATGTGACCAGACATGTTATTATAGTTTAGATCTACTAGATTCAACGCAACAACATACACATCAGATATATCACTCAACATGGTTTTCCAACCAATACAGACAGGGTCTTCCAACCAACAAAGACATAGACTATGATGCCTCTAGTTATTATTCCTGTTAGTGTATCGATGACCAAGAGGACCCTATGTGTAACCACAAGCCCCTTCATGAGTATGGGAATAGCTAGTTGGATATGTTATTGTTTCTGCAAGTAGTAATGATCATGCAAAAGAATAAATACATGGGATGAGATATCTTGTACTAGAAGCATGAACTGTGTTCTACATGAGGTCTCTATTGAATTACCAATTATAATTGAAGAGAAACAAGAGGAAGATTAGTTAGAGGAAAACTCTTCACCTACTAGAAGAATGAAACTCTTATCTATAGAACATTTAAATAATGACTTGGTGATTGAAAAAATAGACCCCTTTCTTTTGACAAATATTTTGAACAAACTAAGTATATGGCTCTTGATAAATCATCTTGTGCAATAACTGATAATAAACCACTAGTTTTCAATGTTCATGGACACGTAGAGTTTGTATTTATGTAATAACAAGCGTATGTTTATTAGATGCACTTTCATGGAACACATTACAATACTTGAGAAAGAATTATTGGATTTATGTAATAACAAGAGTATGTTTATTAGATGTACTTTCATGGAACAGATTACAATACTTGAAAAAGAAAGTGATTCATATGTTAAAGAAAAATTTTACTACGCAAACTCTAAATTTTATTATACATTGTACCCTCATTTATTTGCTGACCTTGACTCATAGAAAGTTAATTATGACTTCCATGCATTTGAAAATGCTTGTTTAGTAGCATAGGAAATATATATCGGAAATGTTTAGTGGCATAGACAACTGAGATATTAGGATATGTAATAGGAGTTGAAGGATTTGGAGGATTAGTCCTCATCCAACCCATGATCAATTACAAGTTTGAGGAGATAAATTAGTCAATATACTAGCTAGAGCCTCTCTTCAGGGAGGGGATCGAGAAATTCTAGTAGGGGCTTGAGAGATCCTCTCACCATTAACCAAAAGCCTTCCATTCACCTTTCAACAGAATCATTTCACCTTTAGACTTTCAACTTAATCCATTTTCATTTAGCCTTTATCCCCTCATCTTTCACAAAACAACACCGCACCTCACCTAAGAACTGGAAATCAGAACCATCGTAATTACCCTCAAAAGCACGGAATCACCCACACCACGAAAACAAGTTGGTCAATTTATAACGAGGTGCAAAGTGATGGTAGTTTTAAATTGACAAATGTGGAAGATTATCTTGATTTACAAAACTATGAAAAAATTGTCATTTAAATTATGTCAACAATATTTTCTCTATGAGGTTCCTTAAAAAGCTTATTGAAATGAATTGTTTTCACCTCAAACATCTTAGAAAACCTATGATATTTCCCTCCCACCTCATTCTTAACACTCCAAATGGTATTTGATATTTTTATTATCTTTTCATAGTTGTGAAAAAATCAGGTGTTTTCATCTCCCCATGCTACCCAATTTACTCTAGTTTTTTTCCTCCATTTTGATTTTTCCTAGTCAAGAAACTTTTTTTTTCATGGCTCCAAAATATTTGAGTTACTTATCTCTTCTTAAGTGAAAATTACATTAATTTTAGGTCTAAATTTTTTTGAAATTTCTTCTTCTAGTATCCATTTCTACTCTTATGGATGCTTGAGTTTGGATTTGGCCCACTCAACAAGTTTTATTTTTACAATTTTAAACTTGTCACTAAATTAAAATGTAACAAATTCATCGAACCAATCTTCCATATGTTTCCATTCACTATCACACAAAACCCTAAATTCAATTTCCTTAGATCAATGAGAGTTTAATTTAAAACGGCTTGGGGGATTTTCATTCTATCTTCCCCACTAGGAGAAATATGGGAACATGAACAAAAATATGCAACAATACCTTTCGAACTAATATTAATCAAAATAAAATACTACGGTGTTAATCGTTTAAAATGTATATCAACTTAGTAAACCAAATGAAAGTTTTTACCATCCTTGAATGCAAAAAAGGGTTGTTGTGATATGCAAGCATGTTTTAACTTTTTTCATTCACAAGACTCATTGGTAGCTATGGAATATTTGTAATGCAAGTTAGCTTAATCACTAATCTATATTAATACTTAATATTAACTTAGAAAATCAACTTAGAATAAATTATATTTAGAAATCAATTATAAACTAAAATCTTAGCATTGAATTGGGCTAGTCAACTATGTTATGTAGAATAGGAAACATTTGTTGTATGTGACATTAAATATTGGAATTGTAAGCCATATTATATGTCATGTTGACTAAAATGGGAACAATAATATGCAACAAGAAATTGCTGAGCCCATAAATTCAAGGTTCATTACAAAGGCAAAAAGATCAAGAAATTTGGACTTACTAAACTACCTAGCAAAACTTGATTTTGTATTGGAATCCCTATGTGGGACACCTTTTTAGTGAGATTTAAGACCCAAGTGCATATTTTATACTTTCATGTAAAATTTTGGTCTTATTTAATTATAATTTTTTTGAAATGATAGTACATACCCATTAAGTCCTTTATTTCATTGCCCTTGAGGGTTGCAACTATTTTCATATTTCCACAGATGCATTGCAAACCTATTTGTGTGCTTGTCTCATATTCATAAATATTCAAGGAAAGGAAGATGGGGACACAATTTTTGAGAATCACTAGAGTGATTTATCAAATTTCAAACTACATTAGGGTAGAGAACATAGGGAATTTCTTTTATCTCATGTATAAATGAGGTATATAGAAAACATAATAAAAAAATGTAATCTTATTAATAATGAATTATGACTAATAACAAATGAAGACAATGCATCATTCAATCATACAATTTGAAATTTAAATAGGTCAATCCACACATCATATAATGATACATTCATACAATACCATCTGAAAATAGCTTGTGACATGTCTTCTCCTTACAAGTGTTGCAATAGTCATTTAGAAACATTAAGCTCAAATGTGTTGCAATAGTTCTTTGGAATCATTGATCTCAATTTGAGTGTTTATAAGATAAGGTAAGGTAAGATCATTTTAGTAACGTCCAATGAATGACCATACAAGTAGGTCAATGAAACTAAAACAATACATTCAATGTAGGCACGAAAAGTGGGAGTGCAAAAACAACTCCCCAATCGATATTGAAAGAAGAGAGAAAGAACCAAGTGTCTATCAAAAAATTCAATGTTTAACTAAGAGAAGATATAAATAATTTGTAGGTATATGACACATGATAGAAATTTAAGAGTCTCAACACTGAACAAAAGAGAGGATGTCAAGCCTTCCTAGTGCTCATGTTGGCTACCAAGGGTGAGGCCTTCAAAGGCATACATAATCCAATGGAAGGAATTTAATGGAATGATCATCCCTCCCTCAAATATTAACGTATTCCTTACTCTCCATATAAAAATACATGCAATGTAGGCACAAAACACGGTAGTGAAAAAGAAACAACCCAATCAATATTGAAATAAGAGAGAGAAAAAACTAAGTGTTTATCAAAAAATTGAATGTTTAACTAAGAGAAGGCATAAATAAGGTGCAAGTACAATAAATGTGTTAGAAATTTAAGAGTCTCAACATTGAAAAAAAGACAAGATGTCAAGTCTTTCTAGTGCTCACATTGGCTACTAAGGGGAGGCCTTCAAAGGCATACATAATGGTGAAAGACTCCTTCAAGTGTAGGGGCTTGAGAGAGCCTTTCACCATTAACCAGAAGCCTTCCATTCACCTTTCAACAGAAGCATTTCACTTTTAGAATTTCAACTTAATCCATTCACCTTTAGCCCCTCACCTCTCACAAAACAACACTTCACCTCTCCTAAGAACCAAAAATAAGAACCACCAGAATTACCCTCACAAGCACTGACTCACCCACCCCATGAAAACAAGTTGGTCAATTTCTAACGAGGTGTAGAGTGATGGTAGTTTTCAATTGATAGATGTGGAAGATATAGTAACACCAGATGTGTCAAATCAAATTCATCATCGACATAAATATCTAGGTTTTGTAAATGTAAATATCCAGAAAGGAATAGATCCCAATATAAGAATAGAAAATACAACCAGACATCTACGTCTTGCAAACATAAATCTATTTACAAGTGACTTCACTGCAAAAGGCCCCTGCAAATTTGAATTCTTACTTCTCCTTTTGAGAAGTTTCCACGACCTCTCCACAACATTTTTATCCTACATGGAAACTACTTATATACCTATACAACCTCCAATGTTCAAATTAACTAGAACCCCTCTCCTCTAGTTGGCTCCAAGATCCAATGATCCAATTAACTAAAACCGCTCTCCTATGGTCGACTATGGCTCCAATTCATACCTCACCGACTCCAATATTGCTCACAGGCTCCAATATTGATCAGGACAGAAACCCCAATTACACATCCCTCTGCCCCGTCAAATATTAACACTGCACCCACTCCCTCTACGCAATATTGATCAGGCCGAAAACCCCAAATACACCTCCCTCTACCTCATCGAATACTTACCATTGCACCAATTCCCTTTGCACCCATGGACTACTTGTATATTACTTGAAACTCTAAACACCTCCCTATGTCTCATCGCATATTTACCATTGCACCCATGCCCTCTACGCCCATGGACTAACTCTATAATTACCTAAAGTGTGTTGTATTATCTCACCTTCTTTGCGCCCTCATCTTTTCTCGGTACCCTCATCAAATTATGAATGTGATCAATATATTCTTCTCCCACCACTTCAAAGAGTAGTCTAAATACATTAATTGTCAACATTTTTCATATGCCATGAAAGTATGCCATGAAATGATAGTACAAATTATTATAAAGATAATATTGTAATATTATAATATTACAAAATATGATATATTTTTCATAACCATTGATTAATATATATAATTTAAATCATCCACATAATTAGAGTGGTTGCATCACACTAGGTTCCCTAGATCTGGATGAGTGCACAACTAGCGATGGAATATCTAGCATGGAGGTAAGATTCTAATCCAATCTTGATAATCTTGTCGAAAATGTCAATGGGATCAAGCGTGAATAATTGCATAATGAACTAGGTTGTAGCATATTATAAAGTTTGCAAATTATATTGATTAATTATTTAGTTGTTTGTTATTTGTGTGACTAATTATTTATATGTGTTTTTTTTCCTAGAATTAAATTAGTCATTTATTTAGTCTTTTTAACTGTGTTGCAAAAAAATAGTAGAATTTAATCATTTTTATGTAGTGACTTATTTTTAGTCAGTAGTCATTCATTTATTTGTCAAATTCTACTAGTGCACTGATTTGCAAACGTGTGAAGGTAGTCTGAGTGTGAGGATAAATTGCAGAGCTCGAAGGAGGCAGAAAATCACAAAAATTGTGAGGGTTTACTCAAATCGGTGGATGGTGCGAAGAGGAAGCCGACTCACTTGTGGGTTCCTGAGGAGTGGCTGAAGTTGTCCGTAGCGGAGATCCATTACAAATCCATGATAAATTCTGGTAAAGATATGGCATGATAGCTTGAAGTGTTTTTCGTTGCTCTCAGAAGGATTTGTGTTTCATTTGGAAGTATATTCATTCTGCACTACATTAATTTGAGGTTGCGTCCATTGTCAAATTCACCGAAAAAGGTTAATTTAGGCGCAAGGGTTTGATAGAGGAGACGAGCTTAGACAAGGCACTGAGCCATACATAAAAACTCTTATTGAATTAATTCTGATCTGACAAGCATTTGAAGAAGGGAAAGGTTGTGCATGTAATTGTAAAAGGATTGAGAGCCAAAATAAGTTGATATGGAGAGATATATGTTTAAGAATTTCTTGAAATAAGATAAAAAAAAAAAATTGTAAAGGGTTTAGTTTTCTCTTCATTTCATATTGAAAAGAGGTTTTCTTGTGATTGTGCAAGTGTCGCACTTTTTTTCTTTTTTCTTTTTTTGTTTATTTAGCTTTTTTTGGTATTTAGTAGAATTTTTTGTAGTTGAGTTCTTATTTGAGGACTAGGTTTTAAGGTAATTGGAACACCTTGGGGTGCATGGTCGCCATATAATTAATGAATGTGAAAGATAGGTTTATGCTAGATATCATACATTGTTGTGTTTGTTAATCTCATTTATCCCTGTTGTTGTGAAGCAATGAATATGTTCAGTGATTATTATGTTCTTCCCAAATTTTTTGGGTAAAAATTATGATATTTGGGCTATTAAGATGATACCTAAATTGGGTATGGATTATTTATAGGATATTGTGTTGTATGGGTTTGAAGAACCCTTAAATGAAGAATCCTATGAAGATTTGATTCAAGAGGAGAAGGATCAACTCATATAAAATAAGAAGAATGATGCAACATAGTTGTTGTGTTTCGCATTCAACAAGGCTTGGATGAGAGCATTCTTCTCAAAGTTGCAGCAACAACCAGGTCCAAAGAAGCTTGGGATACTCTGGATATGGAATACATTGAAAGGAGGAGCAACAACATTGATCATTATCAAGGTAAGACAGTGAGCATTGTAGTTATTGATGGAATGAATTTGACATTGCAAAAATAATTGGAGAAGATAAACAAGACATAGAATCTCTAGCTGTTGAAGAATTTGCACAAAAGCCCACTCTGAAGATACACATGTGCATAATGAAATAAAATGTAAAGGTGAAATTGAAATTGTCTTTCACAATAGTGACAAAGTGTGAGAAGAATCTTGCAATAAACCCTATTGAAGACAGAAATGAAAATATAGTTAATGATGAGTTTCATGTTGAAATAACATTTCTTGAGGAATAGCTTGCAAAGAAGATGAGAATGATTATAAAAAAAAATACCACAATTGCAGAAGAAGGAGGATCATAAAAAATGAAGCAAACCATTAAATGTGTTGAATATGTTTTTGTTCTTACAGATTTTGATAGAAATGTTAAATTAACAGTTACTAAAGTAATGAAAAACTAGAGGAAAAAGACAAAAGATATGAGCAAATATTGAAGAATTAAGTGGCAAACCCCTGTTTCATCAAGGCATGATATTTTATAAGAATTAAAGTACAGTATCCAATGTTTGCATTAAAGTCAATTTAATGTTAAACGACATCAAGGGTATATTTTAATGTTGGAATGATGGTTGTCCATGCGTCTTTGTGCATCATCAGCTATTGCGTAGTTATTGGCGTGAAAGATTTTTTTGGTCTTGAACATTCGAATACCTGAAAGTGGTTTACAACTTTACAGTGAGCCGTAAGATCATTCGCGGAGCTGATCAACGATTTGTGGAGGCCCAATTTGGAAACGACCGGAAGCCATTATAATTGTAGTTTTTTGCTTTTGTTTGTCTTTCTTTGTTAAGTTAAAGACCTATACCTATTGATAATGGGCATAATTAATCACTTTTTAATCTAAAATTCTAATTTTATGGCTAACAATTGAAGATGTTGGCATATTCTTAATCGTACTCTCTAATCAATGGATGAAATTTAAATCTCATAACTTCCTTACATTTCTGAATGCTTAGGTTACCTTGTTTACTTTTTCACATTTATTTAATATGATTAAAAAATTACTTTTCTAATCATTGATTGACAAGTTAACTAATTAAGAACACACCATTAAGTTTTTGAGTGGAGCTTCACCAAGAAAGGCACTGCACCTCCACTTGATATCTGAGTCTCCCATCGTTTGCCAACAAGTATAAACTCAGGGAGCAGGAATTCTGACCCCATAGTTTTACTTACAAGAAACTCAGCGTGTCATGAGTGAATTCATGGACAAAAATGTTTTGGGCAAGGGAGGCTTCGGCTAAAAAATATATTACATGGAAACCCTAATTAGGGTTTGTAAATTGAATTAGCTTTTTGGCGTTCATCAGCCACAATCATGTGGCTGTGCTAGTATATAGCCAATAAACTTCCAAACAAATAGAATCTTTGAACTTCCTCGAGTACATTGTACGATGTTGCACTGTCTATTACCAACTAGGATTACCAACTATTTCTTCGGGTTCTTCTAAGTCAAGGAAGTGTATACTGGATGGTTCCGAGAAATTGTTTGTATTCAAATCTCGTTTTGATAACATTTATTCCCGTGGAAACCGATAGAATTGTAATCTGACTATATTTTAATTTTCCATGTAATCTGATTATACTTTAATTCTCCATAAATACCAGGATGACATTATTCAGTGGATATAATCTTCAAGATGAACTACAATGAAAAATAATATATTTTAATTCTCCATGTAATCTGATTATACTTTAATTTTCCATAAATTCCAGGATGACATTATTCAGTGAATATAATCTTCAAGATGAACTACAATGAAAAATAATATGATGAAATCAATAAAACATAATTTCTTCTTCTAGAAATACCAAGCATAATATGATGAAATCAATAAAACATAATTTCTTCTAGTAGAAATACCAAGCCTTTCGTCCAGCTAAAATAATGACGATTTCCATAGAAGGTTCCATGACGGCTGTATAATCTCATTATCCGTCTGGGGTTCTGAAAGTCAAAACAACCTCAACAACAGAAACGAAAATAGTCTACAGAACTGAATTTCGCAGCATTTACAGCCTGTCTTTGTGTCCTCAAATTGCAATAGCAACACCAACAAAAAGCAATAACGCTTCCATGTAAAAGGAATATTTGAAAAATGAACTTAAAAGAAATATTTGAAAAATGAACTTGCTGTTGCTAAGCGTAATCCAAAATGTTTATGACAACCAAAGCGATCCATTTTTAAATGCTGAAATGGTAGATATAGTTTGATGGAGAAGACGCCTAGGTTTTAGGAATCATCTACTCTTAATATTAATTATGATATTAATAATTCGACAACAAGGTTAAATCCTTATCAATAAAAAAATTTCCTCAATCGTTAAATATTAAGATTTTTGACACAATTGGTAGTATATTGAGAATGTTTCTTAAAATAAAAGAACAAAGAAGAAGGATAACCGAACATTAAATGTATATAAAATTTGGGTATCTTTCATTAAAATATTGAAATATTAAAATTAGTTTTTGAGGATAGAGGGAGTAAATATAAAAAAAATAAGGGAACAAAGTAAGATAATGGAATATTAAAAAATGTGTTAGGTTAGATATGGGATAAGAACGCGTTAGATATGGGATAAGAACTCTATAGACATTGAGGTGAAAGATTTTATTAGATGAAACACATGAAACACTGAATGTTTTTATCTAGTCTAGATATTTATAACTAGTTTTTAGTTCTTTGTGTATGACTAGAACTTGTATATTGTTATTTTAGTTGATTTTTGTGAAAAGAAGTGTTATGAAGTATGATTTTAACTTTGAAAGTTTAACATTTCTCGGGAAGTGCACTAAGTTAATGGATAAAAAAGTGGTAATGAGAGTGCAAAGGAATCCATGCATTTAGGAATGCATGTTCACTCCTATAAATACATACACATTCTTAATCCTATAGTTTTGGTACTCACCAAATTGTTACACATAATTTCCAACTCGGATTATTTAGGAGCATGCAAGTGGCAAGTGTTCCTGAGAAACACGTGTGCGTTCCTCAAATTTTTTTGAAATGAAAATAACAGGCACATGCTTTAGGAACATGCACACATTCCTAAAGCATAGGCGTTATTAGTAATAGGAATGCGCGCACAATCATGTTAACAAAAAATATTCCTCTCTCTCCTTCTCTCCCTCTTCCTTTCTCTTCTTGTCTCCCTCTTCCCCTCTCTCTCTCCCCATTGTTCCCCCCTTTTTTGTCCCTCTCTCTTTCTACCCCACTCACTTTCTTAGTCTTCTCTCCACCTTCTTCCCTCTCCCACCCTTTGATTCTCTCTCTCTCCCTCCCTCCCTCGATCCCTCGCTCAATCCTTCCCCCCTCTCTCCCTCTAACTTTTTCTCTCTCCCTCTTACTCTCTCTCTACCCACGCTCTCTCTCTCTCTC
>ML817731.1:134726-194299 GCA_009831015.1 Picea engelmannii | reverse complement strand
TGAGAGCTTCCTTCTTGCAAATGCTATAGGGTGATCTATATCACCTTCTCTTGGTTGTGTTAATACTGCTCCAAGTGTTATTGAGGATACATCCACATGCACATGAAATTCTTTTGACCAATCTGGAAACACCAAAATTGGCGCAGTCACCATCTTCTCCTTCAAAATATCCAAACTTTGCTGGCACTCATCATTCCACTGATACTTGCTATCCTTCTTCAACAATTTATCTATTGATGCAATAATATGTGCATATCCCCTTATAAATTTCTTATAATATCCTGTATGACCAAGTGTACTTTTTAACCGACGCACTGACTTCGGTGCTGGTAAGTTAACAATGACAACAATTTTCACAAGATCAACCAACAAACCATATTTACACACCACATGCTCTAATAAAATCCCAAAAGGCGAATTAAATATGCATTTATTAATATTCAATGAAATATGACACTCTCTACACCTATCTAACATCAATCTTAGTATTTCAACATGATCCTTCAGTAAAATAAAAATTGTCCAATCATCTAAATAAACTTCCAAAAACTTATGAATAAAATCCTTAAAGTCTGTTACTACTACTCTTGAAAAATTGCAGGTACATTCTTCAATCCAAAAGGCATCACTGTGTACTAATATGATTCCCATTCTGTAGCAAATGTTGTCTTATGTCAATCCTCTGGTGTTATCGTGATCTAGTGATATCATGAAAACCCATCAGTAAATGAATATGCTTCTTGGCCTCCTACATTCTCCAACACTTCATCTGTAAATGGGGTAAGGAAGGGATCATGCAAGCATACATCATTTAACTTCCTAAAGTCTACACAGATCCTTATTCCCTCTTGTTTCTTCTCTTGCACTACCATAGGGATAATCCATTCTGATTCTTACATAGGTTCTATGACACCAACCTCTAACATCTTGTCAATCTCTACCTTCGATTTTTGCTTATACACTAGATTCAACCTGTAGGGTCTTTGTCTGATTGGTCTGACATTTGGTTTCAAAGGGATATTGATCTCTCCAAGTTCTTCTGCTACCCCCTTCATCTCTGAGAATGTTGTTGGAAACAAGTCACTATACTCGCGCAGTAACCCTGTTATGCTCTCCACTATCTGGTTGTCCCAATAATCTCTAATACTTGCAATCTTTGGATTTTTTGTTGTTCCAATATTTACCTTCTTTATCTTCAAAGATGAAACATAATATTCTAATTCTAACTGTGGACCTTCTTCTTCTCTTTCCCGTTCATCCTTTGGAATTTGAATATTGTGCATGTTTTCTTCTGTTGGATCATCCTCTGCGACGTGATAACAATGTAGCAACTATATGACTGTCTGTCTATTCTGATTCTGATATGCCATGACTATTTCAAATTCAGGCTCTTCAAAGATCCCGTCTCTTATCACCTTCAATGTTGTATCTATCTCTGGGGTCTCATGTTTGAATGCAAAATTGATCACAAAATTCTGCTGCATTTCCTCCCAATTGGTAGTTTCTCTGCGTTGTTCCAATTCTATATACTAGTTTCTTGGAATGTGTTCTAATGTGTGAATAAAATGATGTGGCCATTCCTCTGGTGGTACTAATATCCATTGAACCATGCCCCTGTCTAAATGTTCTCTAGGTTTTCCAATCCCATCATACTTCTCAAAATATATATTCTCTTGTTCTGCGCCAAATCTAATGTGCAGTGACCTCTTGCATTGATACCAGTTATTAATCTTATCTTTATGAGTACCCCACAAATATGCACGTGTTTCTTTCAAGGCAATGTCAAATGTTGGCAATATTTGATTCTCCAAAACTTCTATCTCGAAATTTCCTAAAAATTCCTACAAATTATTTTGACCATAAAAAGTAGGAGGTTCTCTTACCTTTGAGCCAATCCACCTTAGCGCGCGTGCCATTCTGGCACATCATCTGGTCGATAATTCATGTAATCAATGCTTCCAGTTCTCCAGTCCCGTGTTAGAGTCTGAAGCACAAGAAATAATACTCGTCTAACTGAGCATTCCATCTGCAATTGGGTTGATGTAATCCTCTTTGTGCGAGATAGTTCTATACAACTGATTTATATTTTCTGTAATAAAATTTTATGTTGCAGATTCCACATACCGTCCTCCTTATGAGGTATCCAATGGTGTAATAAATCTGTATTCTCCTGATTCAAAGATCATCTTCCTGGTCTTCAAGTTGATAATAACATGATTATCAAATGGCCAATCCAGTCCCAACAATCCTGGATAGGGTGAAATGTTGTCCACTATGTCTTTGAAATTCTGCCATGGTACACACACCATCCAAATCTACTGGTATGCCCTTCAATCTACCAATTGGCACCACTCTATGTTGATTTTATAGCTTCAAATGAATAGGTGAATAACAAAATGTGGGTTTTTCCCATGGCTTCCCATGTCTTCTTAGGTAGAACATTTACTTCATACCATAATTCTACTATTATATCCACGATATTGAAATCTCCAATGTTTGCATTCAACTTGAATTCACTACTTGTTCTTCTCTTCTTGTGGACCTGATTCACTGTCCTTATCCCTTCTTCCCCAAAATTGCACTTTTCTATCAGGATTTGCAATACTTGTAAAGATGTTTTATCATTCAACAATTTTATACAAGATACCAAAAAGTTTCTTAAATTACTGACCTTTTCTATAGACAGATCCTTGCTGGTCTGATCAAATAAAGGAGGCATTCCATACACTAGTATATCATCTACTGTCTTTGTTCCTGAAGTAGAAGCAATATTTTCCTTCAAAATTTCTTGTCTAGCTTCCTTGAATGTTTCCTTCTCTCTTTGTGCATCAAATTTCTGTTATTCAGGTATTGTATTCTTTCTGACCCACTGGTGCTGGTCCTGATTCTGCTTTGTTGCATCTGCTCTAGTATTGACTCCTCCTATAGTAAATATATGGATCTTCTTCCCATACTAAATTTTGTTTTCCATAGCAATCCATTGCACATTCTGGTCATTCTGGTTCCTCTTTCCCTATATCTTTGTCAACAATGTTAGACATTCTTATGTATCATGGTCTGTTGTGTGACAATACATACATGTCGCAGGTGGTTGTGGAAAATCTCTTGCATAGTGTCCAGGTTTCTGACAGTTGTGACAAACTACTGGTCCTCTACCTCCAAAACCTCCTCCTCTGAAGCCTCCTATGTTTCCTTGATTATCTTTGTGCAGTGTATTATACTGTGGTCCTAATTATACTGTGGTTGTGTATTATTGTAATGTGGTAGTGCTTGAAATTGTTGTGCACTGTTATACTATGGTTGTGCTTGAAACTGTTGCACGTTATTATACCGCGGTTGTGTTGCAAATTGCTACGCAGGTCGTCCTGTCATGTGTTTAGCCTGCTTTTTATAAGTGTTTGAGGTCCTCTCCTTCATTATCTCCAAAGTTCTACAATATTTGTCGTCATGACCAACTGACTTGCAAAAGTTACAAAATGTAGTCTTTGGCATTGTTTGATACTTATGCATCATGGGACAATGATAGGGATCATTCCCATGTGTTTTGCATATCTCACACCATGGTCCTCTTGAAGATAAAGGATTTGACATACCTACTCCCATGTACTGCACAAATGTTGGGCACTCATTCTTATGATTCCCTTCTATTTTGCATAATGTACACCATACATCTTCCCTCTTTTCCTTTCCCTTGTTCTGATTCAACTGAAATTTCAGGTTCTTCAGATCTGATCTCAGATCTTCCACATTTGTTTATGTATGCTTGTATTGATTCTCCTCCAATTGCAAGGCTGCTTGTAAAGCCTCATCTTAAGTTTGGAATTTCTACTGCCTCAAAGAATACTTCAAGTGTGGCAATAATGAATTAACAAATAAATGTCTATGTTGCATATTAATAATAGGGTATTTTAACTTACCTTTCAGTCTCTTGAACTTCTGATCAACCTCCCAGACTAACTCACATGGCTTCTGTTTGATCTCTATCATCTGGTTCATGAATTGATCCTCTAAACTAGGTCGTTGAAACTCATTGATTAAGGCCTTCTTCACATCTGCGACAATTGTAGGTGCTCCTTGTGGGTTGTTTACTACGAGGCCCATATACAAATTCAATGTGTAGTCTTTGAATGTGATTGCCAATTGCACAACCTTTGTATCTTCATTTGTAATCTAATTAGCTGCCCAATTCTTCTCACAAATAAACAAATGTTTTTCTGGGTCCTCTGACCCTTCTCCACGAAACTATGGTAACTAATAGCTGGATCTACTACTTCCATTGTGAAGTTTTTTGTACTACCACCTCCGCACGGTGTAGATACTTGACTAGTGCTTGATGAGCTTATACTTCTACTTGAATTTCCACTGGACCCTTATCCTACTAAAAACCTTCTACCAATAATCACTTGTTGTCTAACCGGTTCTTCTTCGTCATATGTATTAGTCGCACATGGGGTTGTGGGTTCCACACTAATTTGGATCTAGAACAAAGAGCCTTCTTTTGCACCAGAACCTTGACCTTTGGTTTTCCTCTCATATGTGGCACGCATGATTTCCTCAATCTGCCCCGTCGCACGAAGATCCTCTACCTCTTATTCATCACTGTCCAAGCCCTCTTGCTCGGCTACTGCCCTCTTCTTAATATTGATCTTATACTGGTAGGGTCATCCTCTACACGTCACTCCCACTCTGCTCAATACCTCCTTGGTCTATTCCTCTTCCATCATAATGGGGTCCATTGCTTCCTTCTTCTAGCCTCTCTCTAAAGCCCTCTCCATAACTTATATCTTCCTTAGTGCTTCCCCCAGTTCCCCCATGCGCACAGAGTGAGTTAGCTGTCTGACTCCATTTTCATCATGCCTTTATCATGCAATAAGATATTGATTGACGTGTAAAGAGACCTAATGTACCATCCTTTGGGTCCCTTCGAGAACTCCTTCTCTGCAACAGTATATGACTTCATTGTATCGATTGCAAATTCAGTAATAAACCCTGCAATAATACTGTTTAACTAGAAATCCACTGCACACGTGAATTTATTATTAACCCTTTCCAACCACACAATGTTTTTCAGTAGTCCACTCTACTGTTCTTATCTGATTAGTGGGATGAGTATCCTTCAACCTCAATATCCACTCTTGAAACAACTTTGGAAAGTAACAAAAAAAGTCCTTATGCAAATTAGTAAACACATACCTATCCAAATACTGGCGCAGTGTATACCTGGAACTTCTGTTATCTTTCGGCATAAACTCGAGCTGTTTTGTCTCCAACCATCTTTCAATATCCTTATAATAGGATTCCATGACTTGAATATCCCTTTCTACCACTGCATTTTCTTCACTGACCTTCTCATCAGATCCCTTCCAGGTTGTTCTTATGAGTTCCACCTGGCAATGGAACCATTTGTTGGATGTATGGGTTGACTTGGGTTCTACCTTAGTTCTCCAACAAAACCCTAGAAACCATCGGCCCTTTTGGTAAACTAGAAGGCAACATTGCACACAGAGTGCACAATGCAGTCTCACCCGAGATGGCTTATGGATGACTGCAGGACCCAAATGTCTGCAGTCATGGAAGGGATGGTGCTCTTGGGGATGTTAGGCCTACTACTCTTCTACTTCAACATTCATAAGATCTACTATTCTACCATCATATTCATTCAATAACATTCATTATGTGTTAAACATTATAACATATCTAGTGCACGCTGTAAACTACCTCTAACAGATTCATTTACTTATTCATTCATCATAGTAAACATTGCAACACATAAAAGAGACACATTCCACACAATGACACAGGTGTTACCGTGGTTCAACCCCCCTGAGCTATGTCCACAAAGATCTGTCTTATTTATTCATCTTCATCAAAATAGTGCATTGCACGCATTACATCATAAGTTTGTAATACTCCATGAGGCTGATCAGTGTCACACCAAGCTCCATAGCTTGCGACCTAACCCTCAATTATACTCCATAAGTCTCCAACTCTAACATAATTTGAGCTCCACAGCTCTAAAACAAAAAATACTAATTACGACTTGTTGAGATATTGTAACTGCGAAGAATATTCTATCTATAATTGAATTATTATTGTATAGATCAAATCCCGTTTTGTGGATTGATCATGTCGGGTATTGTATAAGACCAAATCCACTTTTGTGGATTGATCAAACCATATTTACATGGTGGTATTTGACAAGTTGGCCCCTAGGGTTTATTAAAGTAGTTTTAACAACTATTGGGAGAAGTCAACCCTACTTGGTGAAAGGGCACAACCCTAGTGTTCCTCAGCTAGTATAAATAAGAGAGGATGACACCTCATTCTCTCACTCATTTAGTCACACTTTTAGTGTGCATCTTTTGGAGGTTGTTGCAGTTACAAGAAGAAGGATAGAGAGGCACATGCTCAGTCCTAGGTTACTCTTGGTGGTTTGGTCTTTAGTCTTGGCATTGTATTGGCAATCTATTATTGATGAAGTTTTGTTGGGTTTTCTCCCCCATGAGGGTTTCCTAGGATAAAATGTTGTGTACCTTGTGATTGCGTTTCTTTCAATGATCCTGATTATGCTATTATTCTTTAGTAAATTGAAAATAACTTAATAGCATCTCTAAATTTAACATGGTATCAAAGCTAAACTTAAGAGAGCACCTTTCAATGGGTAACCAAAAACGTCACTATTGCCGTACAAGAAAATTAGGGATTTTTATTGGAATGGAATTTCTGGCTAAAAACCATCTAGGGAAGTGTGCCCTAGCCTAGCGAACTCTTTGGCAGCTTGAGTGCACCTTTTCAGTGGCCAGAGCCTCCGAAAAGTCAAACCCTAGTTTTGACTAGTACTAGAAAACCAAAAAAATAGGAAACCATAACTAGTACCACGAGTGCCATTCCAGATTTGCACAGGTCAAGTTTCAAGGGGTAAAACTCGAAATTTTTGAAATCAGTGAGCTCCAACAAACTTGCCTTAGCCAAGTGCATCTAGTCCCTGGATTAGAATTCCAAAATTTGAAGTTTGAAAAATTAGGGTTTCCTCATAAAACCCTAAGTTTCAGTTGCAGTTGAAGTACCGGTTGCAGTTGAAGTTTCATTTGAAGTACTAGTTGCAGTTGCAGTTGCAGTATCAACACCAGTTGCAGTGCCAATTCCTTCATTGTAGAGCCCGGTTATTTTCAGGACTCAAACTAATTAAATTTTTTCTAAAATCTGCTACTTTAATGACTAAAAATTAGTTTAGAATTTCTTTCACGATTTCATTATACTTGGAATAAATGAGGAATAGACAGTAACAACATAATAATGATAACAACATAATAATATTAGCAACAACAACAAAATAATGATAACAACAACATAATACATACCTCCACTTGCAGGTTGGTTTATCTAGTCCCTTTTTTGTTTGATCCTTTTCTTGTTCTTGCCCATACTGAATATTAACCTCCCAACCAACTAGGAACAACTTCTCCGACTCCCTAGCTCCAGGAATCATTGCAGTTTCCTGGCCCCCGAGCCCAAAATTCTCAGCAACAACAGTGCCCTGTGAGAGTTCCCCAAAACAATTTTTCCAATTTCCTCCTCTTCCTCTATCTTTTAGAAATTCAAAAATCCTAAAACAAAAAAATGAGATCCTTCTTCCAAGTCCTCCCCTTCCCCTTCTTTCTTATCCTCCTCACTCAAATCCCCCTCATTAATTCCCAACAACCTTATCCCCCCATTAATTCTCCAACAACCTTATTCCCCCATTAATTACTTCACCTACCTTTTAATAATAAAATAATAAAAGACTCATTAATATATTTTAATAATTAATTAAATTAAAATTAAAATCTATGATAAAATTAATCAATTTGGGTATTTACATACACCCACCCTTCAAGAAACTTCGTCCCGAAGTTAGAGTTATTTACAATACAAGGGTAATGACACACGATTCATACATTCACAACAAATAATCAACATCATCAATTTAAAACACTTATACATACTAGTGTACATGTGCAAGGCATACATGTGTAGCTAACACATACACGACTCGTACATGAACTAATAAAAATAATTCACACCTAAAGTAATTATTGTATACATCCAATCCAATCAACGATACAATTCATTTAATAAAAGATAGTAAACTATTTAAAATGTTCACGAAATTCCTCAATTACAATAATCTAGCACAAGCAACATTTACTTAGATAATTGTAGTTTAGTTAAGTAAATATAAACATACATATATACATATACCTTTTTTTTTCAAAAAGAGGAAATCAAGAAATTCTTCTATAAGGAGAAATCCCCACACACTCTCAACTACTTCTATTCATCCTTCCTTCCTAACTTACTTCCATCTTCCATCCCTATCCTTCCTCTACTAGACTATCTTGGAGCGTCAACTATATTGAACTAAATCCAAATAGAACCCGTAAGCAAAAATGTCAACACTCCTGACCAAGCTTCCCCAACAGGCAACTAACAATCATCATCACGCTTCTAGGGGAGCGTGAGCTAACACTTTCCTCCCATGACTCAAGGTTTCAGAGGATACACGGTGGGAAATGCCTCCACCCCTCCTGTTAGCATTAGAAGTCACCTCTGGATTGCAGCATAGGTAAGCCCAATACCCATCAGTTTTAAGTCACAACTAATAAATTTAAGGATGGTCTAATGGACGCAGTCTCAGGATTATATCGCTTCAACTCAGAAAACTGGGCTAATATGCATGAGAAGATGAGGTCTTGATCTAACTTCAGTCAGCAAGTTGTAGTAAAGGTGAGTAGGGGGAAGAACTTAAGGAGAGTGCAGAGGTTTGCTATGGACATCCGGTCTTCTAGTAGCCTAAGGAAGAAAAACTCAGAAGACAACATCGTCTTGGTTTAGATTTTTAAGGAACTGAATGAAATTATCACTAAATTGAAATCAAACATACATCACAATTCAATAACAAGAACTCGACTGGATCATCCACGCCCGAGTCATTCAGTGTTGGAGGGAAAAGACAACACAAGAAACTGATTAAAACTGGTCACGATGCCACTGTGATCAAACCTACATCACAAAAACATAACTATCCTCGACTGGATCATCCATGCCTGAGTGTTCTAACACAACTGTTATAGAGATATGAAAGGAAACTGACTTACATTAAACAATAAGTCTCAAATACAGATACATAACCAGAAGAACCAGAGCTTCATTAAAACTTTACAATGCGAGAGCCTAGCTCAACCATTGACCATAACAAAATATCAAAACTGAGTATTTATACTTAGAACAACTTGCCACTACTAGGATTTTGACCTGGCCACTGCAATCAAAGATTTGTGTCCTCATCCTCTTCCATCGGGCTGCACTTGCATTCTTCTGTCAGACGCAAAGATTAGATCGGTATGGGCTTTGCAGAAAAATCCATTGACAAGGGAACTTTCGGCTGACAGTCTGCCCTCTACGATTAGTTCTTCCATGCTTTCCATTTAAGGGGTGAAATGAGGTTTCAACCACCTCCCCCCACTTCCATTAACTACTTTCACCAGGATCAGGACGAGGCCTGACACCTATGAATGTCCCAGGCGATGCCTACGACTCTTTCCAATTGATCACGATGCTTTGAAACCACACAGATCTTCTACTGAGACCGAGACGAGCACTTTCAACCCTTGGCGTAGCCCCTCTCCATCACTCCATGTGACCTTGGGCCATCGACATTGTGCTTATCCCATATGAAATTTTGGGATTTCTCATTTTGGGAGTTTTCACTCCCCTTGAGTTCCAATGTTCTGATGCTTGAAATCGGGAAACGACCCATCCAGATCAACGGTCAGATTTTCCTTGAATCTGACGACCATGATCATCTCCTCGAACAACCTTGGTCACCCACTGCTTAATGGGCACTTATTCTTATTTATGGCCCTTCTTTCATACGACCCCGGGCTGTGATCGTGGGCCTAATTTCCAGGTGCTTCGCGTTCTCGCGTTTCACGAACTCGCACCGTGCTTCACACTAAAACCTCTTAATCATGAAATCGTGATCCCTCGGATTGAGTGCCACGCGTCCTTTTAAATTGGACGTGCCAGTTGAATATCGACATTTTGGGACCTTGAACCATCGACATTTCGGGACCTCGGACCATTGGCATTTCGGGACTTGGGAAATCTGTGCATTTCTCACTTCAATCTTCTTGACATGACTTCCTTCGCGGTTCGAATCTGGTTCCACGCATCCTGCTGGATCAGATGATTCATGCTGATTTCGGCTTTCGGGGGTTCAGATCTTTCATAAATAACTTCAACCATGTTTCGAATTCCCAATTCCCACGATTATTATTCGTCGTTGGTCTCTAAACTTTGAATTTAACCACCAACCCGAACTTGCTCGCTCACTTGATTCGGGCCCATATCAGAGCGCTCTGAGTGCTACGCTTGTGCTTATGGACACAGTCTTTGTAAACAACAAATGTTTGGATAACTGGTTGAGGGCTTGGGTAAGAAAAATGATCAATGGCAGAGGTAAAGAGAGAAGTGATCGACCTTAGAGAAATCAGGAAACTCGGGGATGAGGCTTCTCAGGCAAGCCAAGAAAGAAAAATAGGTCAATCAAATGGATGGAGACAGACATAAGGAAAAATATGAGCCGAAAGGGGAAAACTTCAGATTGGGTCGGTGAAAAGGAGAAAGGCTAGATAAAACCATAGACTTAGGTAAAAACTACAAATCCACAAAACTCTGACAAGTTTGTGTGACAACATTTGGCTCCAAAGGGGATGGCATGCTCCCTGCGAGATGCCAAGAACAAGTAGTTCCCATGCCTTAGCTTTGGGTTATGGAGTCTCCTATTGAAAACAAAACACTAAAATAAAAATAAAACATGAGTGGTATTTACAAAGGTGGAACACCGGCTACGGCCTAAACAAAATATTTCTTCAAAAAATGCCCATTTATAGGGCCAGCAAAAAATTCATCACCCTCCAAATTTTGCAATTTGTAAGTATTATTTGGAAACACCTTAGAGATTTTGATGGGGCCAGTCTGCAGGGCTTCAAATTTACCATGTTTTCCCTTGTCCTGTTTGGGTGCATCCCATTTGAGTACTATATCTCCCGATTGGAAATCCTCTTTATTGCTTTTCCTGTCAAAGGCCTGCTTGATTTTCTGCTGACGGTCATGCGCTTTGTCCATCACTTGATATCGAGTCTGTTGGAATTCTACCAGCTGATGAATTCTTCTGATCATATCGTCAGGTTCTCTGTGGCAGTCTTGGAAGAATTTCACCACAGGCAGGGCCAACTGAGAAGGAAAAAATGCTTTAGTTTCATATACAAGTTGGAAAGGAGAGATGCCCAGGGACCCTTTTGTTGTCACTCTATCAACCCACAGAGAAAATTTGAGCTTTGAATCCCACGCTTTCTTGTTGTCCTCTAACAGTCTTTTGATGATCTTTATCAGGATTTTGTTAGAGGACTCTGCTAACCCATTGCCTTGGGGATAATAGGGGGTAAAGTGAATCAATACAATTCCAAATTGCTCACAAAACTTGATCAATGGTTTAGCCTTGAAGGATGGAGCATTGTCAGTGACAATTCTTCTCGGACAACCAAAACTTGCTATAACATCTTCCAGAAAACCAATGATTACCTTGTGAGAAGCGCTCCTTGTGGGGATAACTTCTGTCCATTTGGTAAAGTAATCAGTGGCAGTTAATATCCACCTATGCTATCCAGTTGAAGCAGGATGAATTTCACCGATAAAGTCCAGACCCCACTACTGAAAGGGTCCCGATGCCACCACAGGCTTCAATGGCAGAGACTTGAGTTGTTGCTTCCCTGAGAATTTCTGGCACTTGAAACAAGCCCTGATTTTTGCACAGACATCAGTGAACATAGTAGGCCATAAATATCCAGCCCCGAGAATTTTGTAGGCCATGGTCCTCCAGAAGTGGTGTCCTCCACAGGCTATCATGAAAATCAAACATTATCTTTTGCACTTCCCGTGGATCTAAACATCTTAAGAGCACTCCTAGGGGATCTGTCCAATATAGGACTTGATTAATAAGGCAATATTTAATTGCTTTGAGCTTAGGAGATCTTGCCTTGCTTTTTCCCATATTATCTGGAGGTTGCAACTCCCGTAGAAAAAATATAATGTCTTTGTACCAGGTGCATTCTGCCAATGGAGGGCTGACTTGTGGGCCTGTACGAGACAACTCATCCTGCTTATTTTCTGAGCAGGTGCTGATGAAGTTAACCCCCAAAGATTTGCAATTAGATTCAACCAATAGCTTGGCCAAACCTTGGCCTTTAACCAGTGTGGTGGGATTTATTTCCAAATAAAATTCAAGGAGTTGGGCAATCCACTTGCTCCTCCTTCCATCTATGTCAGGCCGAATGAAAATGTCCTTCACAAACGCTGAAGGAACACATGTAATAACCTTTGAATGAAGGACATAGATTCTGAAAGCCTTGAGGGATTTTACTAGTGCATAGGCCTGCTTCTCCATGATATCATATTTCATCTCTGCATCTCTCAATGCTCTGCTAAAAAATGAAATAGGCTGCTCCAGCCCCTTAATGTTTTTCTGCAACAAAACAACTGCTACTGTATCAAATGAAGCAAATGAAAAAATGAGGAAATCTTTTGAGTAATCAAGATAGATAAGCGCAGGTGCTTCAGTCAAGGCTTTCTTTATCTGATCTAAGGAATTTCGAGACTCCGATGTCCACTTAACTTCATTTCCTTTCCTCAACATGCCTGTTATAAGCTTCACCAATTCAACAAAATTGGAAACAAACCTCCTAAAAAAATTAATCTTTCCCAGGAAAGACTGGACTTCTTTCCCGGACCTAGGGAGTGACAAGGTTTGTATTTCTTCCACCCTGATGGGATCAATTCTTACTCCCTTGGCAGATACTATATGCCCTAGTCATTTGCCCTCCTTCATGGCAAATAATGATTTGTTAGGATTTAAGGAGAGACCAAACTTCCTCCATTTCAAGAAAACCCTTTTCAAATGTTCAGAATACTCTACATAATATCTGGTGAAAACTATGATATCATCCAGATAGATGACCACAAATTTGTCCTTTTCTCCCACGGAGCTGATGTCCATAGCTGGTTGAAAGGTTGCCCCTGCATTCATCAACCCAAAGGGCATCTTAACATACATGAATGTACCCCAAGGAGTGGTGAAGGCTGTCTTTTCTCTATATTCAGGCAAGACAAGGATCTGATTGTAGCCAGAAAATCCATCAATCATGGACATCCTAGATGCTCCAGTCACCCTCTGCAATATGTGTTACATCTTTGGCAAGGGGTAGTTGTCCTTCCTTGAGCTCCTGTTCAGGTTTATGAAATTGACACAAAGTTTGATTTCTCCACTCTTCTTTCTTACGGGGACCAAGTTTTCCACCCACTTAAAATACCTCAAAGGCACGATGATCTGGGCATCCAACGAATTCTTCACCTCTTTCTCCATGATAGGCAATAACATCGTATTTATCTGTCTGAATTTCTACCTAAATGGTTTGGCCTCTTCCTTCAGTGGGATTTTGTGTTCGATGACATCGATGTCATAAGTCATGAGGTCTTCATATGTCCATGTGAACACATCCACAAAATTTTTCAACAACTCAACATATTCGACCCTCTGCTCCCTTGACAGGTTGCTTGACAACTTGACAAACTTAGGATTTTTCTTTGTACCAATGTTGCATTCAGATATGTCAGCATCATCAATTGGCCTTCCAGCTTTCGCTGCCACATCATTATTGTCAAAAATCCTTTACAAAGGAACTATCCCCTTTGGAATGTGATTGCTCAGTAGCTGCACAATATGATGATCAACAATCTTATTCAAAAATTCATTAGCATGGGGACTGCTTGCAGAATCAGGATCTTGATCAATGTGAAATACATAAAACTCATCAACAGTCTCCAGGAATCTTTTGATCTCAAGATCATCCTCAAAATCTTTCCAATGTTTGACATTACTAGGTATAGAGGGCCTATATTTCACTTCTACATCATACCTGAGTTTAGGCGGGAGAGGGACTTTGAAAGTACTTGCTGAGACAACCAACGAGTCAACCATGACATTTTCTTCTCTTGCAACAAATGAAATGCTGAAAGCTAAGAAAAAACTGTCAACCAAATCCCACACTTCATTTCTATATGATCTTAGCCTGGGGTGCTTGGTCTGATAAATATTTCTAATCTGGTGGACAATCAACCCAACATTCCCAAACACTGATAGCTCTTCAATCCCCATGTCCTTTGCATCTCTCAAACCCAAAACAAGAGCCTCATATTCTGCCATATTGTTGGTAGTTTCAAATTCTAACTTGTAGGACAGAGATATAATTTCTTGAACAGGTGAAATAAGAACTACTCCAGCACCAGCACCTTCTCTAGACGAGGTTCCATCAAAAAACATTTTCCAAACAGAGGCTATCGGGGGAGAATCTTCACAGAGAGTAAGGGATTGCTTTCTGATTTCGAGAGGGGGTTCAGGTGCATCAGTTAGATGTAACAAGATGGATCCTAAATCAATATCGAGTGCAAAAATAGGATGGTTGGTGGGGTTAGCTTCGCCACTAATGATATAGGCCAACTGAGCTTCTCTGTACAGTCTTCTATGTTCACCCCCAAACACAGAAATAGTAGCATATGTGAGGTCCACAATATCCATGACCACACTTTTCATAGGCAATTGGAACAAGGTCACAACTAGATCTTTGATGACCCCAAGACATTACACTTTCCTGGAATCAAAGGAATACAAGTCATGGTACGCTTTTGTGATCCCTATTCCTAGTTCTTCCATGACAATTTTGGGCATGAGGTTATGAAAGGCCTCTGAATCCATCAGACAATTATGCAATACCTTGTCATGTATGTTCAGTGATGTGTAGAAGGGAGGGGATGAATCATCTCTATCTTCTACCATGGGACCTAAGATGACTGGTGGCTTTTCGTCTTGCAAATTGATTGAGTTTGTGGGATAATTCAAGGGTTTAGGCAACAACAATTTCGACAGGGATTTCTTAAAGTATTCATGCTTGACTATCTCTGAAAGGGGGATGGAAATCCTAATCTTTTGAATTTCATGCTCAAAGTTAAAATAGGAGTGGGGCTTCAGAATTTCCTTTACCTTTGGGATAGGACCTTTGTCTACTGGTGGGGGTTTCTGTGTTTTCCTCTCCTTGCTACTGCTTGCTACATCTTCAGCAGGCTTTTCTGCTCTAGTAGACCACTGAGGAACATTAGGATTTTCTCCTTTCTTTTTGGACTTGAGGTTGTATCTATTTGGGTTGTCGCTGGCTTTATCACCCTTGCCCAGCTCGTTTAATTGAATGTCCATGAGAGACTCCTCGTATGCTGATTGAGTTAAGTGAGGAGAAGGAGATGTGTCTTCAAGACAATGGATTTCTGGGTCAAGATCTTCTTCCTCCCCACCGTCATCTACAACAAGGTTGTTTTGAAGAGGGGTTTTGATTTTCTGATCATCTCTATCTCTGTTCCGAGGTTCTCTTTGCATAATCTGAGGAGCATTGTTATTCGACCTCCTGAAGTTGCCTCTGTTATCAACATTTTGAGGATTTTTGTATGTCTGCTTCCCCTCTAATTACAACCTTTCCATTCTAGATGAAAGTGATTTGAGTAACTTGGTTACTTCATCCATTTGAGGGGGGGGGCGGGCAGAGGAACCAGAGGTTGAGGCTTCAGATATTCCCCTTCCTCTATCTCTATCAGTCTTATTCCTGAGTCGATACGTTGGATTCTACTTCTAGGGCTGCATCTTGCATGTGAGCCAAGGAGGTAGCTCTTCTCTCTCTTAACAGGAGGCAAAAGTCAGGGTCAAAAGCACTAGCATAGGTAATTTTGGCAGAGGCCTCTGTAGGCTTTATCTCAACAGGGATCTTATTGTACATTTTGTTGAATCTTTTGGAAAAGTCAGATATAGACTCTCTCACTTCTCTCTTTAGGGACCCAAACTTTGTGATATAATACATGAAGTCCTTTTTATCCCCCCATTGTCTCAAGAAGACATCATCTAGAGCCTCAATCCCAGCGATGGATCCAGGGTCCAGGTCTCTGAACCACTTTCTGACTTCTCCATCAAGACTGTGGACAAAAATCCTCATCCACATATCTTCATCTACTATGACATAGTTATCAACATAATTATAGAAAGCTGCGAGGTGCTCTTTTGCAGTTATATCTCCCTCCCATGTAAACTTAGGCAGCTGCTTAGGGTAGCCACCAGCTGGTAGGGCATTAAGAGGCTGAGGCAGAATGAGAGGGGCATATGTGATAGTTACTATAGCGTCCATTCTATTTCTGGGGGGATTTTCTCTTGCCATTGGAGTGTGAACAGGAGGAGAACCAGGAGGGGATGGAGTTTGGATAGGGGAGATTGGAGGAGTGCTTCTGAGAACAAAGGGAAACAAGTGAGGGTCTGTGGAAAAGGCCTCAGGGCTCGAGGGAACAAAGGTTTCCCTCTCTGCAAAAGCAACAACTTTAACAGGAGGAGGAGTCGTGAATGTGGGAGATGGGAAATCAACAGGAAAACTCCCAAAATTTAAACTTCTAGATGCTCCAACAAATGGTGTAATAGGAAAATGAGACACAACCATTGGATTTATTATAGGAGGATGGTGAAAATCATCAGAAATACCCGGTTCAACAACTGAAGTACCCTCTTGAAGGGTCTTTCTTCTTTTGATAATTTTCTCTCGGTTAGCTTGAGATGTTGCTAGGGGAAGCTGTGGGGTAGAACTTGCGTTTCTATCTTTGGAAGGCATAGTTGAAACAATGGAGTCGCCTCAATGGAGTTTCCAGGTGCAGGTTGCAATCTTCAATGGTTCTGATATCTGATGCACCTTCAGAATTAGAAGCTCATTGTCGTTCTATCCTAGGGAAAATATTCAATTCATCCCCGACAACGACGCCATAAATGTTAGCACTAGAAGTCACCTCTGGATTGCAGCAGAGGTAAGCCCAGTACCCATCAGTTTTATGTCACAACTAATAAATTTGAGGATGGTCTAATGGACGCAGTCTTAGGATTATATCTCTTCAACTCAGAAAACTAGGCTAGTATGCATGAGCAGATGAGGTCTTGATCTAACTTCAGTCAGTAAGTTGTAGTAAAGGTGAGTAGGGGGAAGAACTTAAGGAGAGTGAAGAGGTCTGCTATGGACATCCGGTCTTCTAGCAGCCTAAGGAAGAAAAACTCAGAAGACAAGATCCTCTTGGTTCAGAGTTTTAAGGAACTGAATGAAATTATCATTGAACTGAAATCAAACATACATCACAATTCAATAATAACAACCCGACTGGATCATCCACACCCGAGTCATTCAGTGTTGGACGGAAAAGACAAAATAAGAAACTGATTAAAACTGGTCGTGATGCCACTGTGATCAAACCTACATCACAAAAACATAACTACGCTCGACTGGATCATCCATGCCCGAGTGTTCTAACACAACTATTATAGAGATATGAAAGGAAACTGAATTACATTAAACAAGAAGTCTCAAATATAGATACATAACCAGAAGAACCAGAGCTTCATTAAAACTTTACAATGCGAGAGCCTAGCTCAACCATCGACCATAACAAAATATTAAAACTGAGTATTTATACTCAAAACAACTTGCCACTACTAGGAGTGTGACTTGGCCACTGCAATCAAAGCTTTGTGTCCACATTCTCTTCCGTCCAGCTGCACTTGCGTTCTTCTGTCAGAAGCAAAGATCAGATCGGTATGGGCTTTGTAGGAAAATCCATTGACAGGGGAATTTTTGGCTGACAGTCTGCCCTCTACAGTAAGTTCTTCCATGCTTTCCATTTAAGGGGTGAAACGAGGTTTCAACCACCTCCACCCACTTCCATTAACTACTTTCATCGGGATCAAGACGAGGCCTGACACCTATGAATGTCCTAGGAAGGGCCTATGACTCTTTCCAATTGATCACGACGCTTTGAAACCACGCAGATCTTCTACTGAGACCAAGACGGGCACTTTTGACCCATAGCGTAGCCCCTCTCCATCACTCCATGCGACCTTAGGCCATCAACATTGTGCTTATCCCATATGAAATTTTAGGATTTTTCATTTCGGGAGTTTTCACTCCCCTTGAGTTCCAATGTTCTGATGTTCAAAACCGTGAAATGGCCCATTCGGATCAACGGTTAGATTTGCCTTGAATCTGACGACCATGCTCATCTCCTCGAACAACCTTGGTCGCCCACTGCTTAATGGATGCTTATTCTTCTTTATGGCCCTGCTTTCATATGGCCCTGGGCTGTGATCTTGGGCCTAATTTCCAGGTGCTTCGCAATCTTGCGTTTCACGAACTCATGTCGTGCTTCACACTAAAACCTCTTAATCGTGAAATCGCGATCCCTTGGATCGGGTGCCACACATCCCTTTAAATCATATGACCCAGCTGAATATCGACATTTCGGGACCTTGGACCATCGACATTTCAGGACCTCGGTCCATCGACATTTCGGGACTCGGGAAATCTGCGCGTTTCTCACTTCAATCTTCCTGACATGACTTCCTTTGCGGTTCAGATCTAGTGCCACGCGTCCTACTGGATCAGACGACTCATGCTGATTTTGGCTTTCGGGGGTTCAAATCTTTCATAAATAATTTCAACCATTTTTCGAACTCCCGATTCCCGTGATTATTATTCACCGTTGGTCTCTGAACTTTGAATTTACCCACCAAACCGAACTTGCTCTCTCACTTGATTCAGACCCATATCAAATCACTCTGAGTGCTACGCTTGTGCTTATGGACACGGTCTCTGTAAACAACAACTGAATGGATAACTGGTTGAGGGCTCGGGTAATCAAAAGGATCAATGACAGAGGTAAAGAGAGAAGTGATCGACCTTAGAGAAAACATGAAACTCGAGGATGAGGCATCTTAGGCAAGCCAACAAGGAAAAATAGGTCGATCAAACGGATGGAGGCAGACATAAGGAAAAATATGAGCCGAAAGGGGAAAACTTCAGATTGGGTCGGCGAAAAGGAGAAAGGCTAGACAAAACCATAGACTTAGGTAGAAACTACAAACCCACAAAACTCTGACAAGCTTGTGTGACAACACCTCCTAATAGGACTAGGGTCCACACCCTACCATGGAATATACAACGACGTTGTGTCGCTGGGAATTTTTTCATCGTATATTCAGTTTTAGGCAGTCTCACCACCTGAAAAACCTGCACTGGTCCACATATCATAGCAATGCATTCGAACCAACATAATTTCACATACAAAGATTCATACCATATTGTTTCTCAGTCGATGTTCATGACATCAACCTTTTATCATGATTATTCTCTAGCTATTTCATAGCCTATTGACCTGCAAATTAGTCTATAACACAAACTTATACATATCTATGCATTATCATCATGTAAATGCATTTAACCATAATCTCAATTCGGTATCCACGTACCAACAACTTTAAATGTCAAAATTTTCAAGTTAGAATAGATTGCATAATATCCATCATAATTTAAATAACGTTAAACATTCATAGAATTGACATTCACATCATAGATTGCGTAGTATCCATCATCATTCAAATAACGTTAAACATTCATAGAATTGACATTCACATAATAGATTGCATAATATCTATCATCATTCAAATAACGTTAAACATTCATAGAATTGACAGTCACATAGGTTCATATGTCTTAAAAGTTCAAGTGTATCATTAATAGTTTCAGAGTGAAAAGGTGGCATTACATACACTCAACCTTTGGAAGACATATTCCCTGAGGTGGTCAAAAAAGTGAGGGATGATCTCGTCGTAAGGTCTCAAAATCCTCCCAAGTAGTAGATCATGGGCTATAATTGTCCCACTGGTCCTTAACTTTGTCTACTAGACAGTTCCTGAGATGTCGGACCCTATGGTCCAATATGCGTAACGGTTCTGCCGCGAGGGTTCTCGCGTCCGATACCTACAATTCCTTCCAATTCAGTTTAATAGATTCGTCAGCAACATAATGACATAGAACGGATACATGAAAAACATTATGATTTTTATGCAAGTGGGGTGGCAGTACGAGACGATAGGCAATGGGTCCAATTCTCTCTTGGATTTTGAACGGTCCTATAAATCGAGGTGACAACTTTGTCCCCTTCCCGAATCGAATGGTACTCTTATTAGGCCTTATACGAATGAAAACTTGATCTCCCACTTTATAACTTCGGTTAGTCCTATGTGCATCAACATAACTTTTCTGTCTAACATGTGCTTCCTTTAGTCGCTACCTAATCTGAATCACCCATTCCTCCATCTCTTGAATCAATTATGGCCCAACTATCACTCGGTCTTCTAACCTTTCCCAACTGAACGATGTTCTGCATGGCCTTCCATACAGAGCTTCGTAGGGTGGCATTCCGATAGAGCTATGAAAACTGTTATTGTAGGCGAACTCTACCAAAGGTAGGTACTTCTCCCAATGGGTTTGATTATCCATAACATACATCCTAAGCATGTCTTCCATAATCTAATTTACTCTCTTAGTTTTCCCATTTGTTTCAGGATGATAAGCTCTGCATAAGTTCAATTGAGTTCCCAACGCTGACTGTAAACTTGTCCAAAACTTAGAAGTGAACCAGAAGTCCCTATCTGAAATGATCTTCTTGGGTAACCCGTGCAAATGAATGACCTCACTAATAAACACGTGTGCCACATCAGTGACATCGTAAGTGTCTCTAACTGGAATAAAATGAGCACTCTTGGTCAACTTATCAACTATCACAAGAATGCCATTGTGTCTATGCAATGTGAGCGACAATCCCACAACAAAATCCATATAAATGACTTCCCATTTGGACATAGGAACATCATGCGGTTGTAGGAGACCTGTTGGGTGGTGGTGGTCAACTTTCACTTGTTGACACTCTACGCACTTGGCAACGAAATGGACTACATCACGCTTCATGCCTACCTAGAAGAAAAACTTCTTCATGTCTACGTACATTTTCTTCACACCCGCATGTGCACAATAAAGTTCTCTACGGGCTTCCTAGAGTATGATGCTTCAAATATGCCCTCCTTCAAGGATGTACATCCTTCATTGATATCTTAATAATCCATCTGCTTCCAGGATATATCCTTCATAATTTGGATCTAATTGGCTTCCACTCTAGAGGGTTGAAGTAACCTTTAAATACCAACTATCTCCAAGAAGTTTTCCGAACACACGCTCCCACAGATTAACATTTAAGGGTACCAAGGAGAAGACACGTGGTCTTCTGCTCAAGGCATATGTGACTAGATTCTCCTTTCCTTTGATGTACGAAATTCCAAAATCGTACTCACTCATAAACTCTCTCCATCACCTCTGCATGGCATTAAGATCCCTTTGAGCGCAGAGATGCTTTAAGCTTTCATGGTCCGTTTTGAGCTCAAAGTTTCACCCCACTAGATAGTGCCTCCAAAGTTTCAGAGCTAGCATTAAAATTGCCAACAATAAATCATGAGTAGTGTAAAGCTCCTCATGTTGCTTCAACTTCCTTGACGCATATTCTATCACTCCTCCATTCTGCATTAGCATGCCCCCCAACAGTTGCTTCGAGGAATCTGTGCAGACTGTGAAGTATTTTTCCATATCCGACACTCGTAGAATTGGTGCACTAGTTAGTAACCTCTTAAGCTCGATGAATGCAATATCACACTCTTCTGTCCTTTCATACCTGACCCCCTTGCGCTGCAAAGTGGTGATGGGTTTCATTTTTTTAAAGAACCCTTCCACAAATCTCCGATAATAACCCACTGCCCCCCCATGAAGCTTCTTACTTCATGAGCATTTTTTGGCACTGACCATTGCATAATGGCCTTTACCTTTTCTGGGTCCATAGAGATTCCTTCACCAGAAATGATATGACCTAAATAGTGAATTTATTTCTAGAAGAAAGAACACTTCGACAACTTGTTATACAATTTGTTCTCTCTAAGGCATGACAACACCACTCACAAGTGTTCCTAATGCTCTCTTTCGTTCTTGGAATAGATGAGGATATCATCCAAAAAGACCTGTACAAAGCGGTCTAAGTACTTTAGGAATACACCATTCATGAGGCTCATGAATATTATTGGCGCATTGGTCAAATCAAAAGGTACTACAATGAACTCGTAATTCCCAAACTGAGTTCGAAATGCAGTTTTAGGAATATCACCTTCCTTAATCCTTAACTGGTGATACCCTAATCGTAGATCAATTTTTGAGAACACTACTCCTCCTTTCATCTGATCAAAGAGATCATCTATCCGTGGCATTGGGTACCTATTTTTCACTGTAGCGCATTTCAAGTCCCTGTAATCTATACACAGTTGTAAGGAACCATGCTTCTTCTTGACAAAAATTACTGGTCCACCCCAAGGTGAGACACTAGGCCTTATTATCCCTAAGTCAAGTAGTTCCTTCAACTGCATCTGCAACTCACAAAGTTCTAGCACTGTCATCCTATATGGAGTCTTGGAAATTGGCTCCACATCAGGTTTTAGCTCAATGGTAAAATCAAGCTCCCTCTCAGGAGGTAACCCTGACAACTCTTTCGGAAAAACATCCTTAAACTCCGACAATACTAGATACTGATCCAAGGAGGGTCCTTTCCCTTCACTCACTACTTCTACTACATACAATCGACAACCTTGCCTTAGGCAACGTTTAACCTTCATGGTCAAGATAAAGCGTAGAGACACTTTCCTCTGTACACCGTGGCTCTCTACTGACCTTCCTTCATTGTCAATACAAAGCACCCTTTTTGTGAAACAATCAACCATAGCTTGATGGGATTCTAACCAATCCATTATGATGATTAGGTCATATGTCTCGAGAGCAGTAACATATACCTTCAACCTAGTAGTACACACTCCCAAGTCTACTAGACAATTATCAATGCTAGGTCCTACCACTTGTTTTTCCCCTGAAGCCATCTCGACTTGTTTAAAGTCATCGTGCTTGTAAGATGCCAACTCACACTTTTCTAATGCACAAGGTGAAATGAAACTATCTATAGCACCAGAATCAAGTAAGATTTTAACTTTGACATGATTTAGCATACCTGACGACTCCACCACCATGGATTGATGTTCTGCTTGGCGATTATTAACCACTGCATAAATCTGGTGGCTACCACTCGCTCTTCCCATCGGGGCCTTTCCTTATCTATGCACAAATCTTGTTTGTGACTCTGGGCAGTCACGCTGGTAATGGGGTCCTCCACACCCCAAACAAGTAACATGAGATGGAACCTACACACTGCCCTGTGACGGTCTCTAAAACGAGTTCCTTCCCCTCGATCCCCTGCCCCTACTTTTTTCTCAATGAGAAATTCGTGGACTTGTCTGTGTCGTTGGCGATGAGTGGGATGTTGCACTCGCTTCCATTGAAATACCTGTAACAACTTCTCTAGGTGCAACTCTATTTCCATAAGGAGGTTTCCTAAAGCTTCCTCTAGGTGCAACTCTATTGCCTAAAGGAGGTGAGTTGTGTGTTGATATTTGACACTCAGTCTTGAGACTTGAGGCTTGGACTTTGGCACACTCAGTCTTGAGACTTGAGGCTTGGACTTTGGCGCACTTAGTCTTGAGATGTGTAGTGTGTTGGACTTGCGTCCCTCCAGGTTCCTCCTCCTCCTCCTCCGTGGCCTTGTGTGTGCTCGATAACCAGTGCTTGGTTGACTTGTGGCTTCTTCATTCAACATTGGCGACTTGTTCTAGAGTATTTTCTAATTGGTTGTTGGTTGTTGCGTTGGCTAGGATGCGTTGAGCATATGTTTTTTCCCTTGTAGGATCCTCCCTTGATGACTTTGGGTCTGGGCTCTATATTTTTGCGTTGGCTCTGCCTGCACAGGTTCGAAACCTATTGTAGATGTGTTGAGAAAACCAAAAGCCCCCTTGCGGGCTCGTCCTCTTTATGGCTAAAGAGAGAAGAGAGGATGAGTATCATAAGAGCTATATGGTTGAAATAATGCAGCAAGATTCCATCTTGGTGAAGAAATCCAGGCGAATGTCCAGATGTGGTAATGGGAAGGGAGAAATCCGGGCGAATGTCCAGACGTGGTAGTGGTAGTGGGAATTTGTGATAATCTTTTGGCAAATGCCTTTTGCAAACTACAGACCAAACGTTCTTTGTCAAGTTGTGGCAATGTGAACACCTCCATTTTTATATTTTAACAGTTGGCTGAACAATATTTCTCATTATGTTCTCTTAGTTATAAATATATGATTGGTACATGTGTTATATGATTAGTCTCCAGTGTTATATGATTATGTTCTCTTAGTCTTTTTCAGTCTATTTTAACTTTTACTAATAAATATTAGGTTTGTGATCACAAAAAGAGGCATATGCAATACATTGGTTAAAGGAATATAATGCAGTGGCTACCTACTTGCAGATTTTGACCCTGTTAAGAATGGATTAATGTCCTTGCCCAAACTTCATCTCCCTTTCTCTGATTTTGTAAAAAGATAGGACTTTGTATAATGATCTAAGATTGTATAACCTCTGTATTTGGAGTATTTCATAATAACTACAGTTCGAAAAAAGAAAGTCGAAAGATTTACAAGTGCTCCAACCAAAGATATCAACTGTCATACCTCGTTGTGTGATTTATTTACCTCCATTCTCTTAGTTAACACATGTACATGTTTACAAGCACAAAACCCCAGTGCTGTGGGTGGTCAAGCCCAGGTTTCAGTTTTGAAACCAGGCTCTGATACCATATGTAGAGCCTGGTTATTTTTAGGACTCAAACTAATTTAAAGTTTTCTAAAATATCCTACTTTAATGACTAAAATTTAGTTTAGAATTTCTTTCATGATTTTCTTATACTTGGAATAAACCAGGAATAGACAGTAACAACATAATAACGGTAACAACATAATAATATCAACAACAACAACAAAATAATGATAACAACAACATAATACATACCTCCACATGCAGGCTGGTTTATCTAGTCCCTTTTTTGTCTGATTCTATTCTTGTTCTTGCCCAAACTGAATATTAACCTCCCAACCAAATAGGAACAACCTCTCCAGCTCCCTAACTATAGGAATATTTGTAGTTTCCTGGTCCCCGAGCCCAAAATTCCCAGCAATAGCAGTGCCCTGTGAGAGTTCCCCAAAACAATTTTTCCAATTTCCTCCTCTTCCTCTATCTTTCATAAATTCAGAAATCCTAAAACAAAAGAATGAGATCCTTCTTACAAGTCCTCCCCTTCTTTCTTATCCTCCTCTCTCAAATCCCACTCATTAATTCCCCAACAGCCTTATCCCCCCATTAATTACTTCACCCACTTTTTAATAATAATATAATAAAAGACTCATTAATATATTTTAATAATTAATTAAATTTAAATTAAAAACTATGATAAAATTAATCAATTTGGGCTGTTACATTCATGCCATTTGCAGTGAAAAGTTTTTATGAAGTGTTGGAACTGTTGTTTTATTCTCCTAGTGCGCCTTACTATCAAAGGTATGTACTTACATGTGTTTAAAATGTATTATCATTCTAAAGGGTATTTGCAGGAGAAAGGATCTTTTAAATCATAGATCCAAAAGGATCACAGATCCAACACATTCAGATGAATAATTCACCCCAGGTTTGATTATTGTGATATGCATCTATTTGTTATGAAAGTATGAACATCTAGGTTGTATGATGAAGTTATGACCTTCATACTAACCATTGGTCAAAATTAAAATGAAGGTATTATATTGATCAAAGTTGAGTTTAAAGAGGTTATTCTCTAACTTATATTTCTGTCAAGATAGAATATTGTCTTAGTACAAAGGACAGGTTGAATAAAGCACTTGTCATCTTGAGTGAAGGAGACTTGGAAGAAAGGAAACACACTCATTCTTGAGGACAAGACTCCAAGTTTTAGGTTTGATTGATTAAGTTGATAAGATTCAAATTTGCACATGTCAAGTTTGATAACTACCTTATTACAAGTAAGCACTAGCAATATTTGAAAATTATTATGCTTGGTAGCATGTGAGCATATTGAGATAAATTCTTATTGTAATCATTTACAAGATATAACTAACATCTCCTCTAGGAGAAACTTCTTGTTTTGCCTCCAGGTTACCATGGAGGAATGATTGATCACAACACTAGAAGAGTGTTGCTCTCATTATTGTATTTGTTACTTTTAACCCTTGTTTCAGGTAGGTCACAAGTGATAGCTCTAAAAGAGGTACTATGACGATTGTTCTCGCTATTGCTTTACTATTATTATAAAGAGTAATATTCTTGCCTGTCATTGTTCTTGTTCTAGGCATGTCACAAGTGCCTTAAGGAAGCTATAATGATGGTTGCAGGAAGCAACATATTAGATGAGATATGAAGTAGACCATGTACATGACTGTATACATCCATGTACCAAAGAAGATGAAGAAGAAGCTACTTTTGAGACACATAGTATCTCATATGAAGATTTACTGTAATGAGCAGAAGGCTCTGAAGATGACTGAGCATTAGAATAGAACTCACAGTAGACTTGGTCTAAGGATAATGAAGCCACCATTTGACAGGAAGCATAATTCCTTTGAAGTTTGACTTAGCTTTTCATATTAAGAGTTGGTATTCAACACCAAGTTTATCTTGCAGAGACTATGAAGTTTTTGTAGACTCAGAAGAAATCAAGACTCATAGTAAGCCTAATCTCATAAAGGATTAGATGAAGAGACTGACAGACATATGCCATGAGTTGAGAAGACTAGATCATTGCTTCAGATATCTCTAGGAGACATGAAATCTCCTGGGAATATTCCCTTGTTTTAGTAACAAAGAAGGAAGCTAGTCATAAGAACTGAGATATGAATTTTTCCTTAAGACTAGAAGGGAAGTCAATGGTAATTTCCAAGATTGATCTAACAGATCAAACATGTTGCAGATGAAAGTATAAATATGTACAAATCTCGATTTGTGTCCAGAGGATTCTCCCAGCAAGAGGGAGAAGACTATGATGAGACACTTGCTCCAATAATTGAAGAAATAGTTCCAGTATTCATGAAGAAAACCATAACAACCATGATTATGATATAGTATGAGATTCAGGGGGGGAAGGCCCTGTATTTGAGATTGAGTTACCTCCATGAAAGAAGATAAGCTACCCTCGGTGTCAGTTATTAGCCACTCCCAATTTCAGATGAAGTTGTTGCCATGATAGAGTAGAGGAGTTACTCTGAGATTTCAACAATCACAGTGAGAATGGAGCAATCATTCTCAACTTCAGAGAAACTGCAAATACAGAGTCCCAGTCCCAAAGGAATAGTTGTAGAGAGAGTATGTCCTCTACTCTCTCTCACTACCTGAGAGTATGTCCTCACAATCAGGGTTCCTTTGTACCCTGTGATTGTGTTTCTTCCAGTGATCCTGCTTATGCTATTATTCTCTAGTAAATTGAAAAGAACTTAATAGAAGCTCTAAATTTAACACGACTTAAGCTCAAAAATGTTCTCAAGATACGTCTCAACATATGGTATCTCATCCATGATATCCCCTAGCTACCTCATACATCCTATATTTATACTACAAAAGGTGGGTAAAAACCCATTACATCATAACCAAAACCCTAACCCTAGTGGATTAGGTTTGTCCACATAGTAAATTCCTTCACGTGGTTGGTCTTTGATCCAATTGTTCCTTGCTTTGACTCTGTGCTTCTTCTCCTTAATTCATGGCGCGCTGCTTTCCTTTCTTTCCTGGTGTGCGCTGTTTCCTTTGGTCCATTTCTTAGCTGCTTGCCTCGTTTGCTGCATTGTATCCCAAAATTGCCTACTGCAACAGTCGTCCACATATGGTATAGTCCTGCCACATGGTGGTCGCTGGGATGTGCCATGTGGCACTCCTTGGGGGTGCCACATGTCACATTTTTATTGGGACATTTGGCCACCCAAAAATGCCAATTCAACATGCCACATGGCAGCCTCTCATGCTACCACATCGACATGCTGACATCGGTACTGCACAATTAGCTGTTGATGTCATTTGTACGGATGCTAATGTCACCCTGTTGACTTTGACTAGGTTGAATGAACTTTTACTGGTCATATATTTTTCATCCAGACTCTGTTTGAGGTGTCGTTTGCGCCGTTGGAAATCTCTCGACGAGCTCTTCGATTTCATGTCATTTTCGTTGAGATTCGAGGACTTTGAATTTTTGGCCTTTTAGATTCTCTTGGATCAAGGCCCCACACTGATACATAGATCATTTAATCATGACCGAATACAATACATGACTACAAAGAGAACCACACTTTTAGCTCATTATGATACAATGATACATGTAATTTTCTCATTTGATGGACCACATATGGAAAAAATACAAGGTGCACTAAAGTGAATATGATGTATAATAGAGCCTAATGTAAAGTAGACTTAAAAGACTTCAGATACTCTTGAGCCTGTAGTTTCCAGAAAAGATTCTTGACCTGGTCCTCGAGACTAATTACACAAACTCAAACACAATTATTCCCCAAGAGTCAAATCCCATAAAACTAATCTAATGGCTCCCTCAAGGGAACTAGGAGGAGGCATGAACAAGATACTTTAGATCAAGAAAGGGACCCGTGCTATTTGAATCCATGAAATGATCAAATCTCCATCAATGACCAATTAACATGTTGGATGTATTGAAATTCAAAAGAAAAGGAAAAAAAAGGGTATCCTACCAACATGCATAATCCTAAACAAGGGATTTGAAGTAGGTTGCTCCATTAGAAACATTGTAAAGCAACCAAGATAGTATGTGGCATTTGGCCAGTACAATTCATAAATAGTCCTCTATATACAAATGATGATCAAAATTTAATACCATATCCATATTCTAGGTTCCAAGTAATAGTCATTGACTATAAATTATCAAGCCTAGGATAATGTGTAAAAGATTGTAAATTGTTCATGACAATAAATTATGTTAATTATTTTTTATCACAATAGAGTTCATTTTTGTTTGAAAAAATAAAATTAGGTGGTTTGTGAAGTAATCTACACGACCAAATGTTCAGTCAGACTAGAAGTTTGCTATAAGGTGAAATACTTTGGAAAACTAAATCAATTGATAAAAAATATTGAACTTGGTACTTTGAAAATCTCTAAATCAAATACCTAATATTTGAAAAGGATTCCTAATCAAATGCAAAATGACAATACTTCAAAACATTTATATAAAAAGCTAAGCATCAATAGCTTTAGAAATCTCTAAATCAAATGCTAAGTGATGGTCCTAAATCAAATGTTAAGTAACAACTCTTCAGCTTGATATGCCATCAAACGACTCTTAAACCTTGCACTTTGCAAATGTATAAACACAATTCTAGGCAATGCTTAAATGTCATATTTTTGAAAGATCTAAATCAATTACTATTAAAAACTTGAAAAAACAAGTTTAAATCAACTCCAAGCAACCCTTAAACCCAATACTTTGGAAACATTTAAATCAAAATCCAAGCAACCCTTGAACTTGGTACTTTTTAAAGCTCTAAATCAAATGTCAAGAGAGAGTGCTTTGGTAAATCAAATGGAAATAAACTAAATCAAATAGAAGCTACTAAACTTTGTAATTTGGAAAACCAAGTGGCTCTTGAATATCATACTGGGAAATCTCTAAATGAAATGTCAATATAAGCTTTAGCTCAAATCCAGGCGGTTCTTGAAATCAATAATTTAGAAATTTCTACGTTAAATTCTAAGCAATACTTGAACTAGTGTATGGATTTTGTACTTGGTGTATATTTACACTCATTGTCTAAAGATTACCATGATGCTTCCCATGATCTTATGATGGATAACTTGTGGGGCTTCCTTATCTAGATATATGTGTGTGAAAGTGTTTTCCCCATTTGATGCCTAATGTCTAGACTAGGTCCCCTTGGTTTCTTTTCCTAGGCTATTAGTTAGTTTTGTTTATTCCTTGGCGTTTTTCTTTATTATACATGATTTCCTTACCTTAGATCAATCTCAACATGCGTGATTAATTTATCCCACCTTGGTTAGTTAGAGATTCTATTTTTGAGGTTTCCAATGTTTGCATATTCATCGTGGGTACACATAAGTGTTAACAAGGTAAAAAATGATCTTCACATTTCTTTACTTGCCTTTGGTGCATGATCCATAGGTTTTATGGCCGATCTACATCTATATCACATGGACTAATGAATCAAAAAACCCTTTCTAGCAAAAAACCCACATATTGGTAGAGAATTGATGGATTCCTTGGTCAAAGCCATGGATCGATAGTTTAAGGTCTCATTTTTTCCTCAACAACTCTTTGTCTTATATTGGGCATTCCTATGTGTTTGTCTTGTTTAAAAATAACCCTAATTTTGTATTGTTTATGAATCTTGGTTCTCATTCAAAAACACATTGTTATTCTGCGTGATTTTCACTAAAGCCTCTTTCTCTTTTCTTTGAATCATTTAGGCTACCTAGAACCTCTATTGTCTCCACCAACTCCCACATAACAAGGGCTTACCTTCATAGGATTGTGCATCTATTTGATATGGACTCTTCTTTTTCTCACCTTTGGTTGGTTGGATCTCGGGATTTCCATTATGGGTTTCTCTTTCATCATTTCAATCCCATTCCAAGGAGGATTACCGACACTAACATTGTTGGTAGAGCACCTCATAATTGAGGGTCAACTTTATCTACCATTTGATAACATTGTTTCATATTTTTCTGGGTAGATTTAGTGCATTTGTAGATACATATTAAATTGTTTGGACACATTGTGATATAGGTTGTGTTAGCACTCTGTAAATATGTTCGGCTGATAAACAAACGACGAAGGTAACTTTTTCAACCAACTTTGAGACCCGAAACTAACCTTTTGGATATGGAGAGGGCTCTCTCGGAAATGGCACGGTATCTGCACAGGATATGGCTTCGAAAGCAATGGCTAGATTTAAGACCTTTGATATGATGGGTTCTGGTTATATTGGCACAAGAAAGTAAGACTTGGGCTATGGAGTCGATCTGAGGAAAAGACGGGGACAAATGACTCAGTGATTGGAATTGAGAGGATAAGGCTAGACGAGCAACAATCTTCAGTGTAAAATCATAGTGTGTGGTGGGGGAAAAACACATGAAGTAACTCGGAGCACCACTACGGGTGAATTCAAAGTAACTTTTAGAAGAAAATGTTTTTTCTAAGTGGCGCAAATAAGGGGCGTTGCGCAACGAATCCACAAGTTCGAAAATTCATTCCGAAGTAGACAAAAAAAAGATATGAATTAAAGATGTCAGGAAGCACATATGTAAAGAGAGGAACACAATACATCCAACTGCTACAACTAGAATCTTTTCATCAATTTATAGGACCTTTGCATTAAAATCCGATGAAGACTCAGATTACATATAATAACTGTCGTCTACTAAATTTTCCAACCAACCTGGCTTACATAAAAAATATGAAATACATAAACGAGGGTGCCACTTGGGCTACCTTGCCTCCTAACTGCTAACCCTAGAATTAGGAAAACTGAGCAGCATGCGCCAAAGACTCTTCTCATGGTGCTTTCCAAAAATAAACAATAATCACATCTGTTTACTCATGACCATTCCCAGGTTCGCTACGGGGGTCTGATCGTCGGTTAGGTTTTGACATGGAGAAAAGATGCGTCGATGTATCCCTTTGATCAGGTGTCCTAGCGAACAAGTGTCTGCTAGGAGCTTTCTATCTACTATAACAACTTTGATTTCTGTTACGCGCTCATTTGCTGGAGAAATGGGCACAACAAGCAGCTGTTTTATTGTCACGACCATTATCAAAATGGTAGAGTGCTTTAGGAAACATGTCCTTCAAAACTGCCAAGATTTGTCTCATGTTCTTCGGATGTAGAAACAAACACCTGCTAAACTTGCTTTTTCTGCGTGCTGGCGAGAGCCACACAGGCTTCTTTCTCGGTCGCTTAGCATTCTCTGGGGTGCTCCACATGCCTTTCTTCCGCTAATATTTGTGCCTCTCGCAGCTGTACAATGGTGTCATGCGCCTCTCTGAGATGCCTTTTCAACCATGCCAAGTTCCCTTCGCGACCCTGCGCCGCTGACGCTTTTGTATCCTTTGTCGCTAACTGCTGCCTCAATTCGATGTTTTCCTGATAGAGTTCAGTGATAGCCAGTTTTTCCTGCTTTAGTTGCTGAGATGGCTCTTAATCATTTGCTCTTGTGATATCCGCTTTCCTTGTTCTGCTCCTATTTTTGTGGCTCGATCCTCCTGCAGGTTCTAGCCAGATGGCGCGCATGAGTAGTTCTTCAGCTACCGATCTAGCATGTGGCTCTTTTGAAACTCGCGCTTCCATGGTCTCCTTGTTCTTCTTCGACCTGCCCCTCCTCCAAGGCATTTGCTGTTGGGGAGAGGGGGCTCCTACTATCTTCCCTTCTTGTTTGAATCCCTCCACTTCAGATTTTGCACGGTTTGATCTGGTCTTCTCTATAGGTAAAAAAACATCTCCTTTCACATCTTTGGGGATGCCCACCGCAGGTGAGAATGAATCCAAGTATTTTTGGGGCTTGGACATTGTAGTTCTGCTACTCTGCGTGCCTTTCCTTGCACTCTGAGAGGTCGCCATGGCATGACAAATGTGTATTCTGCACACAGTATATCTAACAAACGCACAAGGGGGAAAAGTTTGAACAAACTGGACTGGCAAGGGGAGTTTCAAACAGAGTTCAGGCCTGGTTCTATGACTGGAGAGAGTGCCGAACATTTGAGATTTATAACGAGTTGGACAAGAAAGGGCATCATGTTGGAGGATAGTGAATTCATGGCGACGATATGTTCCAAGTCGAGTTGCAGGTTTTTCATGGAAAATCCCTGCATGTAGGATACATGTGATAAGGTTTGCTGGGCATGCATGATACAAATGCCACGATTTTTCATTCCCTCGGCTTTCATGATGAACTAATAATAACTGATGTACTTGCTGATGCGACTTCCATTAACCAGTTGACTCGACCTGGGGCATGTAGAGATTAGTATCTTAATAGGACTCGACTCTTTTGGAAAAGACACACCCGTACCACTTATACAAGTTTGGACTCTGAGATCCCTTCCCGTTTCCAAGGGCCAACCGACCACTCGCTGACTTCGAACTCATGGTGCTACGTACCCGACTTCACATATTTGGATGCATGGGTCACAACGTGACTTAAAACCGACTCTAAATGGAAAGAAAAATGGTGGCGCTAACAGCTGGCTCCAATGGGGATGCTATCCTCCCCGTGAGGTAGCAAAGAACAGTAGACTAGGTGCCTGACCATTGGGCTTTATTTGACCTCTAGACATTGAGAAAAATAAATGACAGACGAAAAACAAACTAAACCTATTGGCGTAGCTTCTAAGACTTCAGCATAAACTTAGGGCCTTCACTTCGGGCTTCAATTTTCTATTGACCTACTGACTCGATGTAAAAATAAAACGACTATTTACAATGATAAATGACTTAAACATATTTTATTTCATCAGGTAATGTTTTAGGAAGTTGCCATTTACAGGCCCCCAACCAAAGAATTCTCCATCTAATCCTTCTAGAAAATAAGTGTTGCTCCCGCAATGATCACTGATTTTGAACGGACCTATCCAAAGATGGTGAAACTTTCCATGCTTTCCTTTGTCCTCATTTCTCGCGTCCCATCTCAAAACTAGATCACCTAACTGAGAATCCTCTGGCTTAGAACGTTTGTCGAAAGCTTTCTTTATCTTCTCCTGATGGAGCTGGGACCGATTATACACCTGTTCCCTTGCCTGTTGCCTGTGAATTAGCTAGCTTATTCTCATTCATGCATCATTTGGATCGAGTTCTTATTCTTGCAACAACTTCCCGACGGGCGGTCCCAGTGAAGTAGGGAAGATCGCGTCTACACCATAAACGATTTGGAAAGGTGACGTCGATATAGAATTCTTGGTGGTGACACGATCTGCCCATAATGAACAGATAAGCTTCTTATGCAAGATCTCTTGTTGTCTTGCATGAGTCTTTTGATGATCCCGGTCAGGCTCTTATTCGAGGATTCTGCTAACCCATTTCCTTATGGATAGTACGCCATGGAATGCCCCAGGGTTATGTTATAATCTTGATAGAATTTCTCCATCCTCTTAGACTTGAATGCGGCTGCATTATCTATTATGATCTTAATGGGACACCCGAACCTTGATAAGATGTTTGTTTCCAAGAATTAGATGATGATTGCATAGGTAGCTTTCTTTGTGGGGATCGTCTCTATCCATTTTGTGAAATAGTCGGTGGCCATGAGTATCCATTTATGTTGCGCAGAGGATGGCGAATTTATCTCTCCTATGAAATCTAGACCCCAATGCATGAAAGGTGCTTCGACTGAGATCAACTTTTGCGGCAGGGTTTGCAACTTTCTTCTTCCATCGAAAATCTGGAATTCGTGGCAGCTGGAGACCTCTTTATATACATCAGGGAAAATTGTCGGCCAACAATAGCCTGCCCTAAGGATTTTGTGCGTGGTGGTCTTCCAAAAATGGTGCTCTCTGTAGTCGCATCTGTGAAATTCTTGTATGGCCCGTTTCGTGTCGGCCTCCAACAAACAACTCAACAATATTCCCCCGGGGTATTTCTAGTAAAGTGAATTGTCCAGGATGCAGAACTTAACCACTTTAAGCATGAGGAATCTAGCCTTAGTCTTACTCGCGCCCGGAGGGGCCTGGAGATTCTCCAACACATAAATGACGTCTGCATACCATGGAGAATCAATGAACTGCTGAGGCACCTGCGCAATTTTTTCTTCTTGAGGGCATTCCAACAAATCAACAATGAAATTCATTCCTACAATGTCATAGTTTGACTGTGCCATCAACTTTGCAAGACCCTGACCTTTGACCAACTTTGTAGGCTTTATCTCAAGATCGTATTCTAACATGGCCGCTATTCATTTGCCTCTCCTCCCTTCTGGGTCAGGTTGAGTCAGGATATCCTTTACTGAATTGCTGGGTACACAAGCGATGACATGGGAGTACAATATGTATGTCCTGAATTCTTTCAAGTCTTTCACTAAGGCGTACACCTATTTTTCCATAATTTCATACCGTAGTGGAGCATCGCGCAACATTCAGATGAAATAGGCTATGGGTTTTTCGAAATCCCGTTCGTCAATCTGTAGCAGTACGCCGACAATAGTGTGCTCTGAGGAGAATGAATAGGAGGAAATCTTTCATAAAGTCTGGGCTGGCTAGCATAGGATATTTAGTCAGTGCCACTTTGATATATTCAAAAGGATTCTTGGCCTATGGGTTCCACTTAATCTCGTTTCCCTTCCTGAGCATGCAAGTTATATGTTTTATGATTTTCGCCAGGTTTGGGATGAATCTCCTAAAAAAGTTCACCTTTCCCAGGAGGGATTGCACCACCTTTTTACTGCGCGGGGTGCTGATATTCGGGATCCCTTCAATCCTACTAGGGTCTATGTTAATTCCTTCCTTGTAAATGATGTGCCCCAACAAATTTCCTTCTTCCACTGCGAAGTGTGAATTCTTTGGATTCAGTGATATGCCAAACTTTTTGCACTTCTGGAAAACACTCTTTAGGTGCTCGAGACGCTGTTGGTTGGAGGCAGAGTACATTGTGATATCATCCAGATAAATCATGATGAATTTGTCCTTTTCATCAACAAACGCGATGTCCATGGCCCTCTGAAAAGTGGCTCCAACACTCATCAGGTCGAACGACATCTTGGCGTACATGAACATTCCCCATGGAGTTGTGAAAGTTGTTTTCTCTCTGTCGTCCGGGTGGACCATGATCTCATTATATCTTGAGAACCCATCTAGCATAGACATCTTCTAGGACCCCACCACTTTTTACAGGATGTAGTCCATTTTAGGAAGGGGGTAATGGTCCTTGAGAGACACTTTATTTAAATTTCAGAAGTCTACACACAGTCTTATCTTGCCACTTTTCTTTCTTACAGGTACCAAATTAGGTACCCATTTCAAGAATCTCAAAGAAACAATAATTTTAGCGTCGAAAAGCTTCTTTACCTCCTTCTTGATCAACAACAACAACGAGGGATTTATTCGTCTCAACTTCTGCTTGAAAGGTTTCTGATATTCCTTGAGAGAGATAACATGTTGGATCACTTTCGTGTCATACACTTTTAAGTCATCGTAGCTCCATGTGAAGACGTCTGAGAAATATTTCATGAGCTTTACGTAGTCTTGCTTGACCTCTGGACTGAGTGTCTTTGATAATTTTACCATCTTTGGGTTCTCCTTAGTCCCGATGTTGTAGTCTTCCACGTCTTCTTCTCTTGCAATGATCTTGGGGTTCTTAGCCACATCATTTTCATCAAATAGCTTTTCCAGCAGCACCAACCCCTTTGGAATAATATTATTTTTCAATTGTATTATGTCCCTTCCCGCGATCTAGTTTTGGAAAGGGTCGTCGTTACTGCGTGCATCCGCGCTCTCATATTCATCGCCGCAACATTCATCGTTAATGTTTGTATTAACGAACTCGTCACTCATAAGGAGGAATCTTTCCACCTGTTTGTCATCATCAAACACTTGCCAGTGTTTGATATTATCAGGCACTGCCGACCTATGCTTGACCTCGATTTCATATTTTTTATTTGGGAAGATGGGGATCTTAAAAACCAAGGCCAAGGTGGCCAACACATCGATGATTTGATTTTTCTCTATGGGGATAGCAGATAGGTTATACTCTGAGAATCCTTCAAGGAGGTCCAAAGACAAATTCCTGTACGCTCTCAGCCTGGGGTGTTTGGTATGATATACACCCTTTACCTGATTTATGATCAGCTTGGAATCTCTACATACTACTATCTTCTGCGCGCCCAATTATTTCAGAACTTGTAAGCCCAAGATTAGTGCTTCATACTTGGCCATGTTGTTAGTGCATTCAAACGCGATCTTGTATGAGCACAACTTTTTTCTTGCTTCAGGGGGGCTCACCCATACACTGGCCCTAGCTCCTTCTCTGCTGACTGCACCATCAAAATTCATGTTCCACACCCTGTTTTCTGCGTAGTCTTTCGAGTTGGCGCATTCTGTTATTTCTCAAGTGGTCTTCTCGTCAGCTGTTATGATGGTTATCGGTTCTTCCTCTTCGAAACTTAGGTCATTGTATAATTTAGAAGAACCCACCTCAATGTCGATGGCATATATGGGATGATTGTGTAGCCGTGTCTTGCTGCTTACCATGTATTTCAGCAACACTTTTCTGTACAACCCTCTGTCATGGCCAAAAACAGGGATAGTGGCGTACGTCATATCCATCTACAATGTGCCCTTCAAATTCGCAACCCACGACCTTGAGAGCAGCATGCCGAACTTTGGGGGTATGTCTGTGATGACCACGTCCATGACCATGTTCTTCGTGGGGATTTGAGCCAATGATACCACTAGGTCTTTGATAAGGTCTAAACACTTGACTTTTTTCGAATCAAAGGAGAAAAGGTCTTTGAATGGCCTGGTGACATCCAAACCTAGTTCATCCATGATCACCTTTGGCATGCGATTATGTGACGCACCAAAATCTAGCATGGCGTTATGTAGGGTCATGTCATGGATCTTTAGACTGACATAGAAAGGAGGGATGTCTTCGATATCTCTTGTCTCTTAAATGTACGGACCAAAAAGGATGGCAGGGTGATCATCTTGAATATTCAGAGTATAGAGGGTCCCCCCCATTTTCAAAATTTTAATGATTTGTTCCCGATACTTGCCCTTTCTAATAAGTTCATTGAACGTGATAGAGATTTTTATTTTGGCCATCTCGTGTTCAAAATTGAAAGGGGGGCATGTTTTCTCTACCTCTTTTCCGCTCGCTTCCCGACCTATCTCCGGGGATTTCTTGGGGACCTCCTCTTTTGACTTATCCTTCTCTGCGTGTCCTTGGTCGTGTTATCCGAATTTGGTCGTCTTGTGGAAGGGGTGTCCATCGGAGGCTTCCGTATGGGGTTCGGTTGTTGCAACTCGATAGGCATGTCTTTGCTTCGGAGGTTGTACTTCTTCTGGAACTGCATGATGGCATTTTGATAGCCTTTTCTAAACTCTTCCATCTCCCAAGATGACACATCATCTGTTTCAAGTATCATATCATCATTGGCCTCTGGCACAAAGTCTTCGTTTCTACTCATATACCGATCATGGTTGCTCTTTGTCAAGAACACACACGGGTTTTGGTCATCTCAATAATGCATTTGGTCGTCGAATATCTGTTCGAAATCCTCGTCCGCATAGTTGTTCTGGAAAGGAGGTCTTGTTTGCTGGTCACCTTGATCCTTTTGCTTCCTCTATTCACTTTGTCTGATTTAAGATATTTGACCCCTTATGAGGATTTGATTCCTGGGTTGTGGGTCATTCTGTTCTCGGGCAACATGTCTGTTTCCCATGGACATTCTCTCCATCAAATTCTCCATGGTCTTCATCATCATGTTGAATTTGTTGTCTGAGGACCGTGACATCGATGGCTGTGCATCCCCCTGGGGTCTCTTGTCGCCTCGGTTGAGCCTCGGTTTTATTTTTCCCGATGTTATCATGTTTACTTTGACTTCGACAACATTACTCATTATAGCATCTAGATTTGCTGATCTTCTTTCTCTTAACAATAGGGCGAAATCATTATCGAAGGAATCAACATACCGCAACTGCGCAACACCGGGGGGCGGATTGACTTCTGCAGGGATCGAGCTGCACACCTTCAAAAAATGGGTTGATAATTCCTACATCGTCCCTTCTGGTGCTTTCTTCATGTCATTGTATTGTGTCAGTAGCTGCAAAGGGATTTTCTTATCTCCTAATTTATCTGGGAACGATGTCTCGAATGCAGTGAAGTCCCGAATGCTCTTGGGTGAGAGGGATTTGAACCATTTTCTTACATCTCCTGAAAGGCTTTGTGCAAACAACCTCATTTTTTCATTTACGTAGTCCACTTCCTCCAGGTCGATGAATTCATTAAACCAATCCAGGTGCCTATGAGCGGAAACATTTCCCTCAACGTCGTAGAGCCTGATTCTCTAGCTATAATTTTGAGGCAAGTCATGCAATTGAGATGGCAGGATGAGGGGAGCGAATCTGGTGGTCATAGCCCTAGGGGGTTTGGATTTTGAGGGGTATTACTTGATACTGGGGCTTGGAAATTTTTTGGGTCGAAAACAGTCTCGTCCAAACTGGTTTCTGACTTCGACCTAAACAAAGTTTGATCGAAGAAAGCATCAAACTCAAGGTCGTCGATGTTCTGCATGCCATCTTTGGGCAAGGAAATGCTTCTATCCAGGTAGTAGTACGGGTACGACGCTTGCTCTCTAGTCTCGTGCAAAATATTCTTAGGGTCGTACATAGGCTCCGAGGGGTTTGGGTCAGGATTCGCCTTGGTGTAAATTGTCTTTGGAGCCAGGTTTCCTGAACTGTGCTACTTGGAGCTATTGGTCTGTTTGGATTGGAGTCACCAGGGTAAGGGTTTCATTCGATATGGATGTTTGTTCCTCTATTACCCTCATGGGTCAAACTGCAACATTTGTTGTTCTCCCAAGGAAAATCCATTCAACTTCGTCCCCGGTAATGACGCCAAAAATTTTAGCACTTCGTAAATTTGTTCGACTGATAAACAAACGACGAAGGTAACTTTTTCAACCAGCTTTGAGACCTGAAACTAGCCTTTTGGATCTGGAGAGGGCTCTCTCAGAAATGGGGTGGTCTTCGCACAACATATGGCTTTGAAAGCAATGGCTAGATTTAACACCTTTGATATGATGGGTTCTGGTTATATTGGCACAAGAAAGTAAGACTTGGGATATGGAGTCGATCTGAGGAAAAGACGGGGACAAATGACTCAATGAATGGAATTGAGAGGATAAGGCTAGGTGAGCAACAATCTTCAGTGTAAAACTGTAATATGTGGCGGGGGAAAAACACAGGAAGTAACTCGAACCACCGCCAATGGTGAATTCAGTGTTAACTTTTAGAAGAAAACGTTTTGTCCAAGTGGCGTGAACACGGGGCGCTACACAACAAATCCACAAGTTCGAAAATTCGTTTTGAAGTAGATAGAAAAAAGATATGAATTAAAGATGACATGAAGCACATACATAAAGATAAGAACACAATACATCCAACTACTACAACTAGAATCTTTTCATCAAGTTACAGGACCTTTGCATTAAATTCTGGTCAAGACTCAGATTACATACAATAGCTGCCATCTACTAAATTTTCCAACCAACCTGGCTTACATCGAAAAGATGAAATATATAAATGAGGGCGCCGCTTGGGTTACCTTGCCTCCTAACTGCTAACCCTAAAACTAGGAAAACTAAGCAGCATGCACCAGAGACTCTTCGCATGGTGCTTTCCAAAAATAGACAATAATCACGTCTGTTTACTCATGACCGTTCGCAGGTTCGCCTCAGGGGTTTGATCGTCGGTTAGGTTTTGACATGGAGAAAAGATCTGTCGCTCTATCCCTTTTATCAGGTGTCCTAGAAAATAAGTGTCTTCTAGGAGATTTCTGTCTACTATAACAGATTTGATTTCTGTTACGCACGCATTTGCTGGAGAAATGATCACATCAAGCAACTATTTGATTGTCATGACCGTTATCAAAATGGTAGAGTGCTTTAGGAAACATGTCCTTGAAAACTGCCAAGATTTGTCTCATGTTATTTGGATGTAGAAAAGAACACCTGCTAAACTTGCTTTTTCTGCACGCTGGCGAGAACCACACAGGCTTATTTCTCGGTCGCTTAGCATTCTCTGGGGTGCTCTGCATGCCTTTCTTCCGCTAATCTTTGTGCCTCTTGCAACTATACAATGGTGTCCTGCACTTGTTTGAGCTGCCTTTTCAACCATGCCACGTTCTCTTCACGACCCTGTGCCGCTAACGCTTCCGTAGCCTTTGTCGCTAGCTCTCGCCTCAATTCCATGTTTTCCTGATAGAGTTCAGCGATAGCCAGTTTTGCCTGCTTTAGTTGCTGAGATGGATCTTGATCATTCACTCCCATGATATTTGCTTTCCTTGTTCTGCTCCTATTTTCGCAGCTCGATCCCCTAGCAGGTTCTAGCTAGATGGTGCGCATGAGTAGTTCTTCAGCTACCGATCTGGCACATGACTCTTCTGAAACTCGCACTTCCATGGTCTCCTTGTTCTTCCTCGACCTACCCCTCCTCCGAGGCATTTACTGTTGGGTAGAGGGGGCTCCTACTATATTCCCTTCCTGTTCAAATCCCTCTGCTTCAGATTTTACGTGGTTAGATATGGTCTTCTCTGTAGGTAAAAGAATACCTCCTTTCACATCTTTGGGGATGCCTGTTGCAGGTGAGAACGACTCCCAGTCTTTTGGGGGCTCGGATCTTGCAATTTTGCTGCTCTGTGTGCCTTTCCTTGCGCTCTGAGAGGTCGCCATGGCATGGAAAATGTGTGTTCTGCGCGTAGTATATCCAACAAATGCACAGGGGTGAAAACTTTGAACAAACTGGACTGGCAAAGGGAGTTGCAAACATAGTTCAGGCCTGGTTCTATGACTGGAGAGAGTGCCGAACATATGAGATTTATAATGAGTTGGAAAAGAGAGGACATCATGCTGGAGGACAGTGAATTCATGGTGACGAGTTGTTCCAAGTCTAGTTTCAGGTTTTCCATGGCAAATCCTCATGTGTAGGATACAGGTGATAAGGTTTGCTGAGCATACATGATACGAACGCCATGATTTTTCATTCCCTCAACTTTCATGATGAACTGATAATAACTGTTGTACTTTCTGATGCGACTTCCATTAAACACTTGACTTGACCTGGGGCACGTAGAGACTGGTTTCTTAACATGACTCAACTCTCTTGGAAAAGACACACCTGTACCACTTATACAAGTTTCGACTCTGACATCCCTTCCCATTTCCAAGGGCCAACCAACCACTTGCTGACTTTGACCTCATGGTGCTATGTACCTGAATTCACATGTTTGGACGCATGGCTCACAACGTGACTTAAAACTCACTCTAAATGGAAGGAAAAATGGTGGCGCTAACAGGTTGGACATGAAGAGGATATTGGCACTTTGGAGTGTGGCGAGAGGCTACAATATCCCATTATTAACTCTTGGAATATAATGCATTAAATTGTGTATTATATAGATGATGAGGCTATGCGGCATGATTCAAGCCATGCGGGTTGAATTATAATGACCCCATGTTGTAAATAATGTAAATGTGTGTATGGATTCCTAGTACAAATCTCAAGGACAAGGCCCGACTCTCAAATGTGTATGAGTTCTCATGATGGGATAGGATTATGGTGTGGTAATTATGTTTACATGGTGTGCATATGTTTATGTAAAAGCATGAATAAAAAGGAAATAGATAATAATATAAATCCATAGAAAATGTTGCTTGAGAAGCAACAAGGGGACCATGATACCACAAGAGGGGAAGAGGAAAGGTGTCACATACCTAGATGCATCCCTCAACCATAAGGGCACTCAATACAAAATCCACTCTATAAAAATCCATTGTTTAGGCTAAATTATACCTGAAACAACAATATAATTTCGAATTCATACAACTAGTAATGAGAATAACATGCATATTTTAAACTCTTTCATTAACATATGAAATTACAAAGCATTCCTTGGATAGGAAAACATGAACACTTTATGCAAATGAAGGCAAGTCCACCCAACCAATTGTTGAGGAGTGATTCATCGCCCAACCGTAAGAATCAACTATGGATTCCACCCCCAAGCTAGATCATGATACCACTAGGGCAAGGGAATCTCCTATAGGTATCTAATCTCACTCAACCAACCCATCTATCTCATGACATAGCTGATCTACTCACTATTGAGAACTCTAGGCCTTCATCCAACCATCACTACATCATATTATTGTCTTCTCTTTCACAACATAAGGAATATCTTCTCTTTCTTTACTTTGTATCCCCTTAGGGATCTTATTCCCTTATAGTGCAAGCAAAAAGAGTCCAAGACTATTGGTTTCCTATTTCAAATGACCTCGACAATAAAAACTTGGCCCAAACAATCCACGAGAAACAAAAACACGATTGCATGATTGTGGTATTCGAATAAGTTATTATGGACATTCCAACCATGTTTTTTCCATCAAAACCATCTCATTTCCTCTTTGAATTCTCAATACAAAATCCCCCATTTTCACTAGCTCTTACCAGCCATAGTTCCATTGAGTTCTTTCACTAGTTGCAAGAATAATAGCCATGGTTTCACACAAGTTCCTCCATGCACAAGGAGAGGAAGAACCTTCAACTAGGAGAATGGAGAATGATCATGGGAGAGGAATGCATCGTGGAGAATGGAAGAATGCAAGAATTATCTATGAATGAGGGAAACCAATAGTTTTTCCTTAGTTGCATAAGATAAGTGGACCCTTCCCAAGAAGCATAGGGAAACATCCACGAGACCACTAGAGCCAAATATTTGTAGTAAATGTTTGTAACGAAGCATGGGTAAGGGAGGTTTTACCTCAAAGGACAAGTGTCAAGTCAATTCACCCATGCATATCCTTTACTTTTCCCCTCTTGTGGTATCCCCTTGTTGCTTCTCAAGCAACCTTTTTGGTGGATATTACATTATTATTTGTTCCCTTTTTATACATGTTTTTTAAGTATAACACAAACACACCATGGAAAACATAACAACCACACCACAATCCTATCCCATCTCTAGGATGCATATGCATTCGCTAGTTGGACCTTGGCCTTAAGCTTCACACTAGGAATATTTACAATGCTTACAATATTTACACATGGGGTCATTTAATTCATCCCACATGGCTTGAATCCAATCACATAACATCATCATTTGAATAATACATGATTAATGTATTATAATTTAGGGGTAAAAACCAAGATATTACATTCCCCCCCCCCCCTTGGAATAACACCATCCTAAGTGACCTTTTGTTCCAGTAATGAAACCCTATCTTCATTCTTTAGCCACATCCCCGATGATATCCTCTCCATTGTGAACTTGTCTTTGTTGGCAATTTTAAACAACAATGTTCAACAATTCCACTTGACATGTTTAAAAGGCCTTGGTGTTTCAACATATATCTATGGTAATCATCACAGGAAAGCCATGCATGTCATAGCCATTTCTATGCAACAATTATTTCATTCACAGGAAATTCAAATTCATAATTGAAGCACACATATTCACAATACAAGATATATTATGCAACTTCAACCCAATACGTATAAATATATGTTTGCTTGACATGGCTTCCATGAGTAGGATTCATATTACTCTATTCTTTGATGCCCCAAAAATATAATTCCTCTTGATCTGAGCTAGCATATTCCATGAATCTCACATATATTATTCATGAAAGTCACCTTTTCCTTGTATCCACTCACCCTTGTAGGCTATGCATCCCTTAGTTGCTAAACAATACCTTGGGTGATCCATCATTCACCAAAGATTTCACATGTAAGAAGAGCGTAGAATTCCAAAGATTTACTACAAAGCATCCCATTGGTAGCCTCAAGAAAATCATTAGGTCAAGGCAATCTTGGCATAGCATAGGGTTCTAGTCTCATCATAGTAACAACCTCCCCATTATTTCAAGCTTACAGAAACCATCATTTTTCCTCACTAGACAAATCCATCTGCTCACTTGTATCATAGATATGCAGTTACCGTGAGCTATTTGTTTCATACATAAATCAAATTCAATAGGTATGAGATTCTCTTGTAATGTTGGCCTTTTCATGCAATACTAACTAGTCTTCATTATTGACTTAATATTGTTTATCCAAGTGGATATTGGTGGCCACCCACCTATTCCACTAGCTCAAAGACCAATTTCTATTTTGGCAGTTTTTCCTATTTTTTCGGGTCCTAAACTTCCGGGGCTGTTTTGAGGCCCCAAACAACATTTTTTGGGCCCGCCATAGTCACACTATAGGCTTTATCAAGAATGTGACGACAACATGTGTAGTCCTTGGATAGTTCTTTCCAACGAGCTATCGTGCACCTAAAATGAAGATCATATGCAAAAGTTACGACCCCAGGAAGTTGATGTACCAACTTACCCCATCGGGGCCCACATGACTTTTGGTGCTTCATCTCCTTGGGGTAGGTTTTTTTATGTTTAGGGTTTTCTCATTTATGCTTTATGTCAAAAAGGAATTTGGAGCCTCATTGTAACCAACTTATTGTGAATGAGCTAGCCGACACATATCTTATGAGAGATAAGCTACCACCATTCTAGCTAGCTTGTGTGATTTTGCATTTTACAATATTTTGTATTTCAAACAGTCATTAATAGAATTCGAGCTTTACTGTATTACTGTGTTCCTTTCCATATCTATGTGTAATTTTTTGTTGTATCTCTGTTATATTTATGCCTTCATATCGTTCCTAAAATAATCCAGATTAGTGGTATCAGAGTGATCTGCTCCTTGTCATCCTCAGTGCATGTCCCCGACGAGGTTAGGGTATAGAGAGTTGGGTCTCAAGATTGTATCTCTTGAGGAAAAATGCTCTTTCATTCCCAAGATACCTTCCACGGCGGAAGAAAAGAGGGACGACAGGACAAGAGATCCTTTCAAACTATTGCTCGAGGAATCCCTCGCACGATAGAGGAACGAGATGATGGATAATTTCGCCTAGTTCCTTTGATGGCTTTCGACAACAACAAAGGCACATTCAACCAACAATCACTTCATAGGTGTGACGTCCTTCAAGGTACAATTTAACTTTGATATTCCTTTATTTGAAGGCCAGATAGATGCCGATGCTCTGGAAAAAAGGTTAAATCTACTAGAGGGTTATTTCTCTGTCCACAATTTTTCCAACAATGAAAAGATAACCTTCGCGCTCTTTAAGGCCCTTCCCCATGTCAAATATTGGTGGGAGACTTACTATGAGAAACATGCCAAGGATGAGTTTGGAATTTTTGGGCCAGGACCCACTTGGGCGACTTTTGTTGATTCCCTCAAGGAACAATATTACCCTGTTGGAAGTTATGATGATCAGTACATGAGATGGACCACATTGCGCCAAGAGAGGGGCCAAATGGTGTTGGAGTTCACAAATACTTTTCATACCTTGCACACCAAGCTGGGTATCAAATACTCTGAGTGACTTCTATTCCTAAAATACCATGGGGCTCTGCACAGATACATCCAAACTGAAATGGAATTTCCGGACATCTCGTCATTGGGAGTTGCTTATTGATATGTTGTCAAAATCAAGCATAAATTCAAGCAACAAAACAAGTTGGAGTTTGGGTATGCAAATCCACAACAACCAAAGTATGGTAAGGGTGGCCCTAACTCCCAGGCTAAAGTATTGAGAAAGGATGTTCAACCCCAGGATAACCATCCCAATCCACCAACAAAGAAGGGTAATGGTAAGTCAAAGAAGGACACTGGAAGATGGTGCGAGTTCCACAAAATCCCTTGGCACAATACTGATGAATGTTGCTCCAAATAGTCATTGTTGGCTAAGACTAAATCCCCAAGGTTAGATGCGGACTCAGATTCTAATTCTGATCCAGCAAAGGGAGGACATATCATTAATGCATAATCCAATGTCACTATCGCTAACACAAAAGTCTAGCTAGAGGAACCAAAGGAGTCTGAAGAAGGGGAGCGTCTTTTCCACTCATAGATATGGGTGAAGGGAACTCCACTCCATTTCATTATTGATAGCGATAGCCAAAATAACTTGATCTCAGCATAGGTTTTCAAGAGGTCTAACTTGACAACAACACAACATTCTCAACCATACACCATCGGTTGGCTTAGCCATGGACGAGACATTCGTGTCAGCCAACAATGTCGCCTGCACTACGACATCAAACTCTTCAAAGATGAGCTATTGTGTGATGTTTCCCCACTTGAAGTTTGTGATGTTTTTCTATGACAACCATATATGTGGAAGCGTCATGTTGTTTATGAATCCAAGCTCTGTAGTATCATTATTACTTTGGGAGATAACTCTATAGGGTATCATAGGTAGTCTCTAATACTGTGGTCTCTTTGATCTCTATGAAGCAGTGAAGAAAGGTGGTTTCTCAGACTGGGAGGTTTTTCCTCTGTATGGTTCGATTGGAAGGTGAATGGAAGGTCATTGCAACCACCAAAACCCATGCATGGGGTCTCTCTACTTAGCAACAACATGTGGATGAAATAGTCGAGGAGTACAAAGACATATTCACCTTGCCTATTAGGGTGCCTGTGCACTGTCAGGTAAAGCACTCAATTGATTTGACACCTGATGATCCTTTGTCTAATGGCCCTATATACATACATTCTGCTATGGAGAATGAAGAAATCAAACGCCAGATCCAAGAGCTAATTCTGAAGGGCCACATCAGACCAAGCTCCTCACCTTGCGGTATCCCAATTGTTCTAGTACAAAAGAAGGATGAGACATGGCTACTTTGTATTGATTATAGAGCCCTGAACAAGATCACAGTCAAGAACAAATACCTAATTCCCCGGATTGATGATCTTCTCGATCAGCTCAAGGGAGCCAATTTTTTCAGTAAGATTGATTTGAAGTTAGGTTACCACTAGGTGTCGATTGAGCAAGTTGATGCGTGGAAGACAACCTTCTAGTCCAAAGAAGGCATTTTTGAGTGGTTGGTCATGCCTTTAGGCTTGACTAATGCCCTGACCACATTCATGTGGATGATGGATGATATGTTATGGCCATTCACAAACTCCTTTGTGGTTGTATATTTGGATGACATCCCCATCTTCAAAAAAACTTGGGAGGAACATTTGGAGCATATTCAACATGTATTAGGCACCCTGCGACAACACAAGTTATATGCCAATTTGAATAAGTGTTCCTTCAACATTCAAAGAATCCAATATTTGAGATACATCATGGATGAGTAAGGTGTACATGTGGATCCAGCCAAGATCCAAGTCATCTGCGATTGGCCATCCCCGAAAACTTGGGCCTTGCTGACTTTTATTGATGGTTTGTGTTGGAGTTCGGAGTTCTCTCATATCTCTTGGGCCCTAAGCTAGGTGATCAAGTGTGGCGCGAAGTTCAAGTTTTTGCGGTCCGCACCCCAACATAAAGCATTAGACGATTTGAAATCCTGCCTCTGCTCAACACCAATCCTCATTATACCAGACCTACAATGATCATTTGAGATTGAGACAAATGCTTCTGATTATGCTATCAGTGCAGTCCTCACTCAGCATGGGAGTCCAATATCCTATCACAGTGAAACTCTATATGATTTTGTTCAAAGATACCCCACCTATGAAAAAGAGATGCACTCCATAGTGTAGGCATGTCGATAGTGGAAGCATTACATTATGGGGAAGGAAACAATCATCCACACTGATCACAGGCCTATGCAATTCATGCAGACATAATGAAAGTTACAAAACGACCGTCACCAGAAGTGGTCCACATACCTATAGAAATTCCACTTGAATATCAAGTACAAGAAGGGTAGCACTAACCATGTCGTAGATTGCCTCAGTCGACCCTCGGTGGCAACACTCACCATAGTTCTTAACTCTTATGGACATGAGACATGTGGATGACCATAATTATACAATAATGACTTTGACTTTAATACTACCTATTAGATAGTGAGCGCAGGAAAAATAGTTCCCAACTTTCATCTCCAGGATGGATTATTATGCCATCTGAGCCACCTCTGTGTTCCTTCAAGCAAGCATGCATAACTGATCTGGGAAGCGAGACATTTTGGTGTAGAAATCATAGTGGCAATACTGCATAAGTTTTTTATTGGTCGAAGATCCGACAAGATATTTTCAAGTACATTAGATCTTGCACTTCCTACGCCATTTCCAAGCCTGACATCAAGAAATAGGGGCTATACACCCCTCTTCCTACTACGGATAGGCCTTGGGAGTCCATCTTCATGGACTACATGTTTAGTCTACCTTCAACCAAGCATGGGAATGACTATGTCTTCATGGTCGTCGATCGATTCTCTAAGATGACAATTTTGGCACCGTGCAAGAAGAGCATTACAGCCGAGGCCACCACCAAGCTCCTATTCACACATGTTTGGGTTCGTTTTTGGCTACCAAAAACTATTATCTCCGATCGAGACAATACGTTCCTAAGCACCTTTTGGTTCAACCTATGGTCGATGATGGACACCAAGATGACCAAATCGACTTCTTTCCACCCACAGACTGATGGGCGACCATAGGTAGTCAACAATATGATGGTCCATACCTTGCAAATGTATTATTCCAAACATCCACACACATGGGATGAAATACCTCCTTATTTTGAACATAGCTACAACATATCCCTCCACAACTCTATTGGCCACAACCCTTTTCAGGTGTGCTTGGGGTTCCAACCATTGGCCCCCATTGACGTAACTCTGACCATTGCAGCCACACAGGAAGAGTCCTCCCATGCTCAGATAGAGGTTGACAGGGCAGAAAAATTTGTTGAGCATACCCAACACATCCAACAACAACTTCATGATATTGTGTAGAAAGCCAATGCTAAGTACAAGCAGTGCCACGATCAACATCAAGTATCGCACAAATTTCAGGTGGGCGAAAAGGTTTGGTTGCATTTACATAAAGAACACCTCACTGGATGATCCGAATTTTATGAGTAGAATGAAATGACTAAAAATTATTAACAGGTGCTTAACACAAAATAACAGAGATACAGTAAAACTGGTTTTCTATTCAATAAGGAAATAAGCTGAAATTGTAAAATGCAACGGAAACAAGCTTGCTGGAATGGTGGTGGCTTATCTCTGAGAAGAGATGTGACGACTGCGCTCATTCACAAGAAGATGATTACAGTGAGGCTCTCAAGGCATTTTTTACAATAAACAGGAATGTCAAAAACCCTAGACATCCAAAAACCTAACCCTAGGAGATGAAGCGCCAAAAGTCACGTGGGCCTCGTTTGGGTAAGTTAGTTCATCAACTTCCCAGGGTCGTAACTTTTGCATATGATCTCCGTTTTAGGCGTATGATAGCCCATTGGAAAGGTATCGTCGAGGAGATTCATTTTGGGCAAATATTGAAAGAATCTCCAAATTTCTCCCTGTTTTCCCAAAAAACGTCGTTTAGGGCCTCAAAACAACGCCGGAAGTGAAAAACTGCTAAAAATAGTAAATTACCAAAATTGCCAGAAAACTGCTTTTAGCCAGTTAGAAAAGGTGGGTGGCCACCAATATACACTTGGATCAATCCTCATTCCTTAGGAATCAATTTTCTCCATTGCATTTAGTTCCCCCATAAGATGAGGAAATTTCTGCTGAATTTGGCCCCGGGTGAGCCACTTGCCTTGGTGCAGGAGCTGCCCTGCTTCGACGACTCGATAAAGCTAAATCCTTTACTGTCGAGTGCCCTTGATATGTGTGTCCACAATATGATCACTGGATTCCTGTTGTATGCATTCGGGGTTGAGCTCTGTTGGTGTCATTTGTTCTGCTACTTCTGAGGTTTCCAATAATGGTGGGAAATAAGGGCGAAGGAGATCCATGTTGAAAACTGGGTGCAAGCCAAGGAAAGGAGGAATGTTGAGTTCAAAAGAATTATCCCCCATGGCCTTGGTGATGGTGTACGACCCATAACGGAGTGGGAAAAGGTTCCGATGGGGTCATGTAAGGCGTTCTTTCTGCAAGTGCAACCAAACTTTGTTGCCCACCTGAAACTTATGTGGCACCCGAAGTTGATCATGGCGCTGCTTGTACTTGTCATTGGAATTCTGTAGGATATCCTGAACCTGTTGGAAAATGTGCTGGATATTATCAATGAACCAGGTGTCTTTTTCATCTTCATTTGGAGCAGGAGATGAGTTGGTCGAGGTGACTGCAAGGGGAAGTGCAACATCTATGGGACCCAATGGTTGGAATCCCAACCCCACCTGAAAGGGGTTGTGGCTGGTTGAGCTATGCAGGGCTTGATTGTAGCTATGCTGGACATAGGGAAGGCTCTCATCCCATGTGCGAGGGTGCTTGGAATCATAAATGTGAAGGATATGCATAATCATTCGATTTACGACCTTGGTTTGGCCATCTGTCTCAGGGTGCAAGGCTGTGGATTTGGTGAACTTGGTGTCCAACAGTGACTAGAGGCTCGACCATAATGTGCTGAGAAATCAACTGTCCTGATCTGAGACAATGGTTTGTGTGATTCCAAAATGTACCCAAACTCGTTCAAAGAAGAGCTTCATCGTGGCCTCGACTGTGATTCTCTTCTTGCAGGCGACCATAATCGCCATCTTAGAAAAGTGATCAACAACCACAAAAACACAGTCATTTCCCTGCTTGGTGGATGGGAGGCCTGACATGTAGTCCATTGAGATGGATTCCCATGGCCTGTCAGTAGTAGGAAGAGGGGTGTATAGGCCATGTTTCTCAGTGTTCGGTTTGGCAATAATACAGGCAGTGCAAGACCTAATATACTTGCTGACCTCCTGTCGAAGTTTCAGCCAGTAGAAATGTTTTTGTAGCATCGCCACTGTCTTTTTGATGCCGAAGTGTCCTGCCACCCGACTGTAGTGGGATTCTGAGATAAGCTTCACTCCCTCGCTTTATGGAACACAGATATTGTCCAGACGACACAAAAACCCATCCGGAAGATGGAAATTATCAACAACTGTGTCTGCACCCAACATTTGGTAAGTGGTGGCGAAGTCCAGGTCTGTCTATTAGAGTTGGGGCCATCCATAGGTCTCATGGCCGCAAGAGTCTAGAACCGTGGTGAGTGCCGCAACTGGTGACATGCTGAGGAAATCAACGACGCGATTGGTGCTTCTTGTTTTATACTTGATGTTGAGGTGGAATTTCTCCAAGTATGTGGACCACTTTTGATGGCGGTCATACTGCAATTTTCCTTGTGTCTGCATGAACTGCAGTGGCTTATGATCAGTCTGGATGACTGTCTCCCTCCCAAGAATGTAATGTCTCCACTGGTGGCAGGCTTACACAATGGAGTACATTTCTTTGTCGTAAGTAGGGTACTTACGGACATCATCTGATAATGTTTCACTATGATGGGCCATGGGGTGGCCGTGATGAGTGAGAACGACACCCACAACATAATCTGAAGCATCTATCTTGATCTCAAAGGGCTACTGCAGGTTTGGTAGTGAAAGTAGCAGGGCTGAGCACAAGTGCTACTTCAAATCATCAAACGCTTGTTGTTGGGACCATCCCCACGCAAATTTTTCCTTACCACCACCCCTGGTTATTTGGCTAAGAACCCATGCAATATGGGAGAATCCCAGCACGAACCTACTATACAAATTGGCAAGGCCCAATAATCTTCGAAGCTTAGTGAGTGTGGTTGGGGCTGGCCAGTCACGAATGACTTGAATCTTGGCTGGATCCACATGTACGTCATGCTGATCAACGATGTATCCCAGGTAATGGACCTTGTCGATGTCGAAGGAGCATTTTTCCAAGTTGGCGTATAGCTTGTGCTGCCGTAGGGTGTGCAGAACCTGCTGAATATGCTGCAAGTGTTCAACCCAAGTCTTGCTGTAAATGAGAATGTCATCCAGATAAAACACTACAAAAGTATTGGTGAATGGTCATAGGATATCATCCATCATCCTCATGAAAGTGGCTGGAGAATTTGTCAAACCAAAGGGCATGACCAACCATTCAAAAAGGCCTTCCTTTGACTTGAAGGCAGTCTTCCATACATCTGTCTGTTCTATCGGGACCTGGTGGTAGCTAGACTTCAGATCAATATTACTGAAGTATTTGGCCCTCGTGAGTTGATTAATGAGGTCATCGATTCGAGGAATCAGGTACTAGTTTCTTACTTTGATTTTATTCAAATCTCGGTAATCAATGCAGAGTCGCCAGGTTCCATCTTTCTTCTGTACCAACATGATTGGGTTCCCGCAAGGTGATGAGCTGGGATGGATGTGCCCCTTGTGGAGCAGTTATTGTATCTGTCGCTTGATCTCCTCATTCTCTAACAGAGAGCGACGATAGACTATCCCATTGGGCAGTGATGTGCCGGGGGTCAGATCGATGGGGTGCTTGACCTGACAGTGTAGAGGTACCCTGGTAGGTGAGGAGAAGATATCTGAGTATTCTTCCACGACCTTATCTACTTGCTTTTGCTATGTGGAGAGGTCCGCCGTAGAGACCCTGGATGTGGCTATGATATTTCACTTATTGTGAGAGTGAATCATGAAGAAGACAAACTTCCTAGTTTGAGAGATGACCTTCCTGCATTGCTTAACAAAGATCAAGGAAATAGAACTAGGTGGGACTGCCTCGAGTATCCTGTACAATTTCATATTCAAAGTAATAATAACACTACGAGGCCTAGACTCATATACAACATGACGTTTCCATAAATAAGGTTGGCCCAAAAGAACATCAAAAACTTCGAGAGGAGAAACATCACACAATACCTCATCTTTGAAGGGATTGATGCCGTACGACAATCGACACTGTTGGCTGACGCAAAGATCGCTTCCTTGGAAGAGCCATCCAATGGTGTAGGGTTGTGGGTACAATGTTGTCAGCAAGGCTAGTCGCTTGACGACCTCTGTTGAGATGAGGTTCTTCTAGCTACCGCTATCAACGATGAAGTGCAGCGGGGTGCCTTTTACCCACATCTGTGAATGGAAGAGGCACTCTCCTTCTTTTGGTTCGTCTGGTTCACCAGGCTGGAGCTTGGTGGTAGCAACGATGGCACTGGGTTCCACGTCAATGATCCTTCTTCCCATTTCTAGTTCTGGCTCAGAGTCAAAACCCACATTTGATTTAGAGGCTTTCACTTCGGCCACCATCGACTGCTTTGAGCGGAAGTCAACAGTGTTATGCTAAGGGCTCTTATGGAAGTCGCACCACTTCCTAGTATCTTTCTTTTTCTTTCTAATATCCTTCTTTTCTTACGGCTTGGACTGGTTATCCTGATACTGTCCATCTTTGCTCTGTCCTTTGTTCTGTGGGTTGGGGCTGCCCTTTCCTGGCTTTTGTTGTGAGGGGTTCCCAGGCCCAAATTGTCGTGTCTTTTGTTTGAGCTTCTGCTCGATTTTGACTTCATATCGGTAGGCCGCGCCCAAGGATGAGATGTCCAAAAATTCCATTTCAGTATGGATGTATCTATGTAGAGCACCATGATACTTGAGAAATATATGTTGCTCCGAATCTTTGATACCCAGCTTGGGGCGCAAGGTATGGAAGATATTTGTGAAATCTAGCACTGCTTGGTCTCTTTCTTGCCGCAGTGTGGTCCATTTGGTATACAAGTAATCATAACTTCTGACAGGGTGGTATTGTTCCTTAATAGCATCTCTGAAGGATTCCCAGGTGGCCGTGACTGTAAATAATGAGGGTTCCTCTGTTTCCTTTTTCTCATAGAAAGTTTCCCACCAATCTTTGACATGGGGAACGACTTTCAGGAGCACAAAAGTAATATTTTCTCTATTCGAAAAGTTATGGATAGAAAAATACCCTTCTAGTAGATTCAACCACTTATCTACAACATTTGCGTCTATTTGACCTTCAAATATAGGAATATTGAAGTTTATTTGTACCTTGAAGGGGGCGACGCCTTCGTTCGAAGAAGATGCATCGCCTGTTGGTAGCCACCGAAGGATTTGTGCTAAACTATCCATCATCTCATTCCTATGTTGCGTGAGGACTTCCTCAATCAACAGTTTGAAAGGATCTCCTGTCCCATCATCTTTATTTTATCCTACCATGAGAGGTCGTTTGGGTGTGCAAGATATTTTGTCCTCAAGAGAAACAAGATCGATACCCAACTCTTTATACTCCGACCTCATTGGGGACATGCATTAAGATGACAAGGAGAAGACCACTCTGATACCACTGATCCAGATTTTATGATAAGAATGAAATGACTATAGATTATCAACAGGTTCTTAACACAAAATAACAGAGATACAATAAAACTAGTTTTCTATTCAATAAGGAAATAAGTTGAAACTGTAAAATGCAGCAGAAACAAGCTTGCTGGAATGGTGGCGACCTATCTCTGAGAAGAGATGTGATGACTACGCTCATTCACAAGAATATGATTACAATGAGGCTCTCAAGGCCTTTTTACAATAAATAGGAATGTCAAAAACCCTAGATATCCAAAAACCTAACCCTAGGAGATGAAGCGCCAAAAGTCATGTGGGCCCGTTTGGGTAAGTTAGTTCAACTTCCCGGGGTTGTAACTTTTGCATACGATCTCCGTTTTAGGAATATGATAGCCCTTTGGAAAGGTATCATCGAGGAGATTCATTTTGGGGAAAATATTGAAGGAACTTAAATATTTCTCCCCGTTTTCCCAAAAAACATCGTTTAGGGCCTCAAAATGGCTCTGGAAGTGAAAAACTACTAAAAATAGTAAATTACCAAAATTGCCAGAAAACTGTTTTGAGCTAGTTGGAAAAGGTGTGAGGCCACCGATATCCACCTAGATCACTTGACCCCATCATAATATGCACCCACTCTGATACATGCCTTACACCATCACCAAGGTTGTGGGTCAGAATTATTTTGAATCAAGTATTCCTCCTTTCCTTGGATTGCACCTAGTATTTAATGTGGCACTGCTCCGACCATATTTTCCACCTCTACTGGACACTTCGGATGCGGTCGAGCAGTTGGCCCCTTAAAAAATCAATCCTTCCTACATCGAACAGGATAAATTTGATCGGATCATGGACACCAAGACAAAGGAATTCTGCCAACAGACTATCAAACTCTACCAGGGCGTCAAAGCAGGGCAATTTCTTCATTAGGGCAAGTGGCTCACCAGGAGTCATGTTCAACGAAAGTTTCCTCATCTGATGCAGGAACTTGACGCAATGGAGACCATTGCTTCTTAAGGGGGAAGGAATAATCCATGTGGATATCAGTGGCCATCCACCTATTCCACTAGCTCAAAGACCAATTTCCATTTTGACAATTTTTTTCCTAGTTTTTCAGGTCCTAAACTTCCGGGGCCATTTTGAGGCCCTAAACAACGTTTTTTGGGCCCGCCATAGTCACATTAAAATAATTCTCTGGAGTTTGATGAAAACATGTGTAGCCCTCGAATAGTTCTTTCCAACGATATATTGTGCACTTAAAACAAATATCGTATGCAAAAGTTACGGCCCCAGGAAGTTGATGTACCAACTTACCCCATCGGGCCGTGCATGACCTTTGGCGCTTCATCTCCCAGTGTTAGGTTTTTGGATGTTTATAGTTTTCTCATTTATGATTTACGTCAAAAAGACCTTTGGGTCCTCATTGTCACCAACTTCTTGTGAATGAGCGTAGCCAACACATCTCTTCTCAGAGATAAGCTACTACCATTCTAGCTAGCTTGTGTGCTTTTGCATTTTATAGTCTTTTGTATTTCAGACAATCATTAATAGAATTTGAGCTTTACTGTATTATTTTGTTCCTTACCATATCTCTATGTAATTCTTCGTTATATCTCTGCCTTCATATCATTCCTAAAATAATATGGATTACTTGTGGCCACATCCAAGACAACTCTACTTGCAATCTATGCTTAACAAAGTTTTCATTCAATGAAAAAAACATGAGTATTTATGCATACAATATTTTTATTGCTACATTCCCAACAACACGTGAAATGATCACATAATTACATCCAACCAATAAGTCAATAATTTTTGGTTGTTACATATTAACTGTGATGAAATATTGTTTGTCATGTATTCATTATTAGCACAAGCATGCATTCTCACAATGCAATCAACACATTCAAGCATATGTGTATGGATTTATGTATTTACAACCATAACTTGGACGTTCATATAGCCTAATTATGCATACTTACATTACATTGAATACCATATCATCAAGTCATGCAAGTCATGCAATGTACCATGTCTTGTTGGAGGTATTATCCAACACCTCGACACATAATCCAATCACCTCCCCAACACTTATTTAACGATCTGGACACCTTCCTCTTAATCCAAACACAACACAAGGGAAGAACTCTCCTTTCTCTACTCAACAGAGTCTTAGGAACTCTTCCCCTTTAGTACTCTTCAATGTAGGCAAGAAGTTTAGTATTCAAGACATCGATACAAACAAGGAGACCAATGGATATCTGTGTCGTGATATGGGTTTTATTGAGTTCAACAATGGCATGGTCTCACACATGGTTACCTCACATAACATTCATTTTCGAATCATGGCCACAAGTATTAACTTTCCCTAGCTATAATCTCATAACCAACTTATCACAATTATTCTATTTTTGAAATGCATGAAAGGATTTCGATAATTTTACATGTCTAAGGCTTCTTTCCTTGACCATACCCCCACCAAGGTATCAATAACATGCATGCATTTGAATATCATCAATTACTCTCATGATATCAATAGTTGTTAAAGGAATTATTGTTGAAAGTCCCATAATTACACATGTATAGTATTGGCATCATCCATCCAACCTGTATGGTTGTGATCAACATCTATGATGTTATATGTTCAGATGGTACCTTGTGGGAGCTTACAACATCCCTTCACTAGCCTTTTGACAAGTATCTTCTTGAATTTATTCACACTTTGTATGGATTTTATAGGGAACAAAATGAAATGTACACAAAAATATAGCAGAGAGCATAATAATATAATGAAAACCTAACTTCTATTAATGAATAAAATAACAAAATATTGTAGTACACAAGTGGCTAGAATGGTGGTTATCCTTGAGAGAGAGAGAGAGAGAGAGAGAGAGAGAGAGAGAGAGAGAGAGAGAGAGAGAGAGAATGGCTATGATCATTTGAAAAATATCATACAAGAGGCCAAAAGAATGGCCTTTCAACATGAAGCAAGAACCCTAAAGGTCCAAAACCCTAACCTTAAGAGGCAAAGTGCCAAAATGTGCTTTTGGACCCCGAGGTGGTTAATTGATACATCAAATTCATGGGGGCACAACTTTCACATACAATCTCTATTTGGGGTGCATAATAGCTCATTGGGAAGCTCTAACTAAGTAATACAATATTGTGGCATGGCTTGGGTGTGTCGATATTAAACTCAAGCCCTTGAATTTCCTAGAAAACATCATTTAGGGCTTCAAAACGGCCTCAAAATTTTAGGACCCATAAAATCATAAAAAAATCATAACAAAACTACCAATGTGGAGAACCGTGTTGAGTCAATGGAAGAGGCGGGTGACCACCAATATCCACCCGGATCATTCTTGGCTACACAATCAACACCAACCACAATTAGTCATCATTCGACACTCAATACACATGTAACAATGTATGTGTATGCATGTCTATGTGCATATTAATACATATTTATTCATCAATATATTCATCAGTGCATATAAACTTGACAAGTTTTATCTCTTGCATTCTTATGCATTAATTATTTTCACATAATTGCATTTATCAACCAGAGAAATAGAAACATGTGGCAAGATATGAGTTCAAGAAAACCCCCTTCAACTTCTATGCCCGGTAAGGATTTTCACCAATAAATTCACAACTAGTACAATTCATGGACATACTGCCAATCACACACAATACCATTAGTTATGATTTTCTCACCCAACTAGCAACACATGATTCATAAACATACAAGTATATTTACTAATTCAGACATCACATAGATTTCTAAGAGGAAATTAGAAAGATAAGGTAAGAAACTCCCTTTATTGTCATTGTTGCACTACTAACCATGTCTATCTCTTTGTGCTACCTCATTCCTTGGAACTTGTAACTTTCATGTTATCTCAGGATGCCTTTAGATTCCATTAGTTTCTCAACAAATTACACTACCTCTCCTTAAGGAATCCTATCCCAAGCAAAATGAGTTCCTTCATCATCAAGTACTTGCCAAGCAAGGAGAATTTCACCATTCACTTCACATTCTTTATACACAAGTTTCTGGTTCATATCCAGACCATAAAGATCACCACCACATTCATGGATTGCAATGGTTCACTCCAGAAGAGTCATGACTCACATCATGATCTGTAGCCTTTCTGAACACACATACATCTTCCACTAATTTGGTAGTCAAGCATCCAAACCAAGATTAAGAAGTTCCTCAAACCCAATGACCATTGGCTCGAGTACCTAGATAACGAACACGTTATATTCATGGAACAACTATCATGCCAATTGTTGGGACATTAAACAAAAAATCCAAACAATTGTATAAGGCACATAGTCACAAGATGTCTATCATCACAATAGTTATAAGGAAACATCATATCCAAATAGGCAAACATAATCAAGGATTTTAAACAAAAAATACTATGTGGCCCCAAATCAAAGATTTGGGTTCGTTGGTAATACATGATCTATAAATGAGACAAAAACTATGCAATATCCCTCAATGCAGCTGGAATAATTACCAAACAACATGTAAAATAAAATCTAGATACTAGATGTGACATGCCACACACACACGCACACACACACACAAAATCTGGCAATTGACATCTAAATGTTTAAAATCTAGAATTTTGAATCTTTTGATTCTTTTCTTAGAATTTATTATTTTCTTGCATATAAAAAATAGGATGTTGCACATGCACTGGAACCTTCTGCCTTTTGATTT
>ML817731.1:101499-127569 GCA_009831015.1 Picea engelmannii | reverse complement strand
AGTTCTCATTTTGAGGTCACAGTTCTCATTAAGTTGGTAACTATGTTATCTTCCTACTTGCATGTGGTGCTTCATGTCTTCATCTTTATGCTTTCACAAGCAAATCTTACTCTTCTATTTCAAACTCTAAGTCTGAATCATAAAATAACTAATTCTTCTTTTGAGTCAAGACTTGGCACATGCAGTATCAAGACACTTATCTATAGCCACCCATGGTTATCGTTGAAGAACCCAATACTCATTTATAAGTTTACTTGAAGGTAGGGAATATAATGTTTATAGTGTATTGGCAAGTCTCCTTTTAATCACTTGATTGATATCATTTTTTTGTTTTGTAGGAGTAGGTTCACAGGGCCACTTCATTTACGTGACCGCTCCAGCCTTGAAATGCTAGTATGAGAATCCATTGATCCTTATCTAGAACCTTGACTTGGATCCTTACCAGGCTTCCCCTTATCAGGAAGCGACTTACCTTAGTTTATAGTCACCCTGAGATCCGAAGCTCCCAAGACTATTAGATGCCTGTTTCTCGCGAGCCTGCCCTCAAACTTCTTCAGATTGATCTCTACCAGATTCCCTTTTTGGTCCTCCCTCTCACCAAAACCTAGGCTAAAATCCTATTGAGCTTCTTGGTTGTAGGTCCTTGTCGTGTCGTCACTCGATGTCTGCTCGCTATCTGTCACAATTAATATCATGCATTATGGCATGGTGTAATAACCTATTCCTTGATCTGGTCGTATTCCCACTCCTTGCAATCCTGGCAGGTCTTCCCTATGATATGTTTAGCTTGACTAGATTGACCTATGTCGTGCATCTGGTTGGCGTCGATCTCCTTTTATCTATTCATTGCTACTTGTGACATTTATTTGTCGCATGACGTGTCATCTCTTCCGCTTGGCCACTCTCCATTCATCGCATTCAAATCTGAGTGTTCTTGATTGCCATAAGACCTATCTACTTGCCATGACACCTGGTTACTTGAGAACTACCTAATTAACCTTATTTCTGATTTCAGCCCGTAGGTGTGGAACCCTGACTAACAAAACCTTGACTGGTGGAACCATGACAAGAATGGAACCCTGACTTGTGTGCAATTTTGCCTTATTTTCCTGATTTGTATTTGTATTATTATTTTTGTTTTTGTGCATATTTTTGTATATATTTTTAATTTTTATTTAATTTAATATAATTTATTATTTTTGTAATTATTTATCTGTATTTTATCCTTGGTTTTGGCAAAACCACATGGTTTATTTGCACATGGTATTTACCCATGGTTTTCCCTAAAGTTACATTAGATATTTATTTTTACATAAGGGAAAACTAAGTTCACTTTAGATATTTATTTTTACATGGGGTAAATATGTTTTTACATGGATACAATATTTGTGTTACATGAACAAACTATTTGTTAAATGATGTGTTTTTCATAAAACCTAAGGTGTAATATATACATCCTTATTTTTCTCATATTGTTATAGGATTAATTGGTAAATGCGAACATAAACATATCTCCCTAGATCCACCTAGATCTAGAACAAAACAAAACATAATATGATGCTTTCCCTAAGCTCTAACTATTGAGTTTACTAGTGTTGGAAGTAGACCAAAATGGAAAGAAAGGCAAGTTCGGGAAAGAAAGTGTGCACGAGGAAAGCGACAACTGGAAGGAAGAACAACATGCGCGCATGCGAGGAAGACCTAACGATGTTAAGGTTAGGGTTTTTGTAATGTATTGTAATGGATGATGAGCCAAAAATGTATAAATATAGATATAGAAGGAATAGAAAAGAGAGAGAATAGAGAGAGTTAGGTTTGGAGTATTATCGAGTTCAGCTAGGTAGCTATGAGTTGTTCCGATATGTAATATTTTGATGTATGACCTAATTTTGTAAGTTGTTGAGCTAGAGAGGGTTGGGGAAGGTATATCTTGAGGGTTAGATCGCAGGTCGAGGAGTCCGATGTGATCTAGTTTGCCTCATATAGATCTTACCCAACTGAGAAGAATTGTAACGTGCGCGATGCCATAGTAACAGAGCAACTATAATAAAAGAGTTGGGAGCCAAATCTTTGTGGACGTAGCCCAGAAGGGGGTGAACCATGGTAACATCTGTGTTATGTGATGAATGCATGCATATCTTTATCGTATTTCAGTAGTTATTGTTATGCTTAATAAATGAGTTTCTATATTTCATGCATAATTGTAATTGACAATATATTGCGTTTATCAGTATAATAGTAGTTCAATATACAATTCTCCTATCCCGCACTCAATCCTAGGCTGTAAACACATGAGTCTTATAACCACCCATTAAAGCTATCTCGGGTGAGACGGCTTAGCACATTCTGTGTGCTGCGTTGCCTACTAGTTTACCAGCACAACCGATAGTTTTAGAGGCTTTGTTGGAAACCCGAACATACATGAACCTTGGGTCACTTTGTATGAACTCAGACGGAATAAAAGAGTAGAAAACCAACAAATGGTTCCGTTGCCGTTGGTAGGAACAAGAGAGGATTGAGTAGATGAGATAGGTTGAGCAAGAGAAGAGGAAAGAAAAGAAGAAATCAATGAGCTACTAGAAGGGGATGTTGAGACAATGGAATCCCACAAAAGCAGAGATCGAAACTTGGCCGAGAACAAAAGAGTTGGAGTTTGCACAGAAAGATAATCGAAACCCCATAATAACACCCTGTAAATATCTTGAGAAATACATGTTTACTGATTTACACGAAGTCTTTTTCTGTGATTTTCCACATTTATTGCAGTAGTGGATACTAAGGTTGAAGGATAACCATGCAAGGAACCAGATCCGACAGTGAGAGTGGACCCTAGTACAGATCGAGCAGTTACAACAAGTAAACAACAAATTCACCCGTGCCTTATATTTTTGGCTCGACAGTATTGTGGAAGGCTTTATAACAGAGGTTGCAGTAGATACAACGAAGTCATACAACGCAATGGAGCAAGAGTTTCTACGAGGACCTCAAGGAAGGTACATTAGATCACTGTATACTTCTATTAAGATACTGCTATATAACAAAGGTGTAATGACAATGGAATCAGACAACTAAACTTCCCTGCGTGCATGGGGGAAGGGGGGAAGTACTGATATAAAGAGGAGAAATGGAAGGAGGAAAGGATAATGTCAAGAAGGAGGAACCCTTGGACCCAATCATGATGGATGATGACCAGATCAGGTGGATCTTGGAGACAACTGGAAAGATGCATACCAGAGTACCCTACCAATACAAGGTGAATACCAAGAATAGATTCGTAGTCATGAGGGAAGACTTGGCGAGTGACGAGGAAGAGGTAGAGGATCTCCGGGTTGTGGAGAAGATTGAGGAAATCCTGCATGCAACATATGAGAAGAAGAAAAGAGGTCCAAGAATGGGAAGAGAAGGCAACAATCCTATCCATATTAATGTTAGTGTGGAACCCATAAACCCATGTGCGACTAATACACCAAAGAGGACACCACCATTTAGACAACTGAAGTTCAGAAGAAGTCCGATACTAGGAGGTACATCTGCACAAGGAGCAACAACTGGAGGAGCTAGTTTAGGCAGCACTAGTCAAGTATCTACACCGCGCGGAGGTAGTAGTTCAACATTCAGAATGGCAGGACACGATCCCACCGTCAGGTTACCAAAATTCCAAGGAGAAGTAGCAGAAGACCCTGAGAAACAGTTGTTCATTTGTGCAAAGATCTAGGAAGAAAAACATATCACTGATGAAGATACCAAACTTGCGCAGTTAGCTATTACGCTAAGAGACCGTGCACTAGACTGGTACATGAGTCTCGACACAAACAGTGCACCTGGGATGACAAGGACATTGAAAGACACTAAGAAGCTACTGATGAATGAGTTCTAGAAGCTGAGGTCAGAGGATCAATACATGAATGAGATGATAGAAATATGACAGAAACCGAGAGAATCCATATGGGAGATTGACCAGAGATTCAAGCGACTGAAGGGGAAGTTGAAATATCTCATGACCAATATGCAACATCGACACTTATTTGTCAATTCACTGCTCCCACACTTAAAATATCCACTGCGACAACAAAAGTTCCAGACGCAGGCAGAGGCTTTGGAGGCAACCCTGCAACTGGAAGAAAACCAGTATCAACAGACAAATCTAGCTATTGAGGAACTGAAGGAGGATTTGAAGAACTTAATGTTTCAACTCAACCAGAATAAGAATAAGGATAAACAGGAAGCCGTTTGGTGTACTACATGCAGGATGGAAGGACACCAAAAAAACCAATGTCCAACATTCGTAGTATATGGCAGTCAGAATGCCAAACCTATTACCAATAGGAGGACTATGGTGTGAAGTTTGTAAGAAACCAGGCCATGACCCGTATCACTACCCTATGATGCGAAAATACCAGAAAACCCAAAGAGTTTGTATTGCACCTTTTGTAAGTCAGTAGGCCATGACAAAAAATATTGTAGAACTATGGAGATGATGAGAGAGAGAACATCAGATGCATATAGAGTGCAGGAAGAAATGATGACTAGGCAAGCTGCACCATAGTTTAATCAAGTTCCATCTCCATACAACACTGCACAATAGCAATATATTACTGCGCAACAACCATATAATAACGCACAATTGCAGTAAAACACAACACAACCTCAATACAATACTGCGCAGTATAATCAGACGCCTCAGTATAATGCATTGAGAGGAGATCGAGCAAGCTACAGAGGTGGATGATGAGCGAGAGGAGGTTTTGTATGAGGTAGAGGACCAGTGGTATGTCATAATTTTCAACAACCTGAACATTATGCAAGGGAATGTTCGCTTCCACCAACAACATGTATGTATTGTCGTGCATCGGACCATGATATAGAAGAATGTTTGACACTACTAGTAAATATCCAGGAAAAGAGAAACCAGAACAACCCAAATGTTCAGTGGATCTTAGTCGAAGCAAGGGATGAAGGATGGAACATCAACATAGTCACCCGCGGAGGAGGTAAAATGGGAAATGACACAGTCCGACAGGAGCCAATACAACACCAATGGGTGAAGAAGAACGCCGAACCAAGGAAGCAGTTCGACGTGCATAAGGAGAAGGAGGTATTTAAGCAAGCAAGAGTAGAATTTTAGAAAGAAGACATGGCACCAACTTCAACTGCGCAACAAAGCAAGGAAGCACCGAAGTACAAGATGCCTCCGTTATTGGATCATACCAACGAGATGCAATCCATGGGACACGTAAGTACAATCAAAGGCTTTTTGCAATCATGCGTAAAAGTATTAAATGATCCATCATCTGTGAAAATACTGCAAAACATATTAGAAAAATGTAGTATGGAGACAAAAGGAAAACTAGAACAAAAGACAGTCAATCACCTACATACTAGGAGAAGAATGAGTAGGGAGTTCATACTGAATGCAAACATTGGAGACTTCAACATGGGAGACATCATACTGGATTTGGGATCTGAGGTTAATGTATTACCAAGGAAGACATGGCAATGCATGGGAGAGTCTACATTAGGTTACTCATCTGTTCAACTGAAATTAGCAAACCAACACAGAGTCTTACCAATCATTAGACTGAAAGGAGTAACAATAGACCTAGATGGAGTGTGCACTAAAGCAAATTTTGAAGTAATTGAAATAGTGGACGACACAACACCATACCCAACATTACTTGGTTTGGATTGGGTGTTTGACAACCAGGCTATAATCAACTTGAAGACTAGGAAAATGACATTTGAGTTAGGAGAATACAGGGTCATCGCGCCATTAGACCCATCAGAAGGGGAAAGGTTTGTAGAGCCTACTTGCTTGGACTTAGAGGAAATCAACCAGTTGTACATAACAACTACGTGCGATGAGGACTACGTAAACCTAACTGCAGATGGGATACTCAGTTGGAAAAGTATTACTTCATGTGCAACAGACTCAGACACCGGTTTAGAGAAATGGCAACAAAGGTTACATGAAGTATCCATGAGAATATGTGCAAGAATAGACCGTGTAGTAAGATGGGTAGGCATAGAAATAAGGGAACCACCCAGTTTCCACTGAGTAAATGATTTGGAAACATTCTTAGCACAGTATGAAGACAAAGTTTTAGAAAATCAGAGATTGTTAGCACTTGATATAGAACTCAAGGCCACATATGCAAGATGGTGGGGTGCACACAAACAAAAAATCACAGATTGACACCAATGTAAGCGGTTACTGCGCATAAGGTTAGACACAAAACATAAAGACAACAAGCAATAGAGGTACGATGGATAAGGGGCACCAACGAAACACTTGGAGAAGTGCATGACACTGTGGAAAATGACACCCCCTGAGGAATGACCTCATCATTTTATACACACCTTAGAGGGCATACCAACGAACTGGTATACAAACCATGAATTGCGCAAAGGAACTATGACCTGGATGACATTGCAATAGAATTTTATAGTCACTTTCTCATTCGAACATGAGAAACTCAACATAGATGCAACTCTTAAACATATAAGAGGGGTGATATTTATCAAGGAACTAGAAGTTGAATTTATAATAGAAGAACAACAACGAAACAAACAGACAATCAAGGAACTGTTGTCATGTTACCATGTGCAAGAGGAAGCACCAAATGAAGATGATCCACATGATATTCAGATCGAAGAAGAAGAAGGCGAAAGAGAAGTGGAGGGACCACCTATAGAATTATAAGTTATTTAAGCACCGATCAAGGTAAAGAAGTCAACATTGGGACATTTGAGAATCCAAAAATGGCCAGCATTGGAGATTACTGGGATGGACAAATAGTAGAAAGAATAACAAAGTTATTGCGCGAATACATCGACTTGTTTCCCTCAACATTTATAGAGATGAAGGGTATAGTCGGAGAGCTAGGAGAAATGAAGATACCACTCAGACATGAAGTGAGACCGATCAAACAACAACCATACAGATTGAACCCAATATACAAGAAGAAGGTTAAAGCTGAGATTGACAGAATGCTCGAAGTCGGAATCATAGAGCCAGTGGAAGAATCTGAATGGATCGCATCGATGGTAGTTCAGGACAAGAATCAAGGAGGAATACAGATATGTGTCGACTTGAGGAAGTTGAACGATGCATGCCTACATGACCCATTCCCTACACCTTTCACGGATGAAGTGTTAGAGAACGTAGGATGACATGAAGCTTATTGATTTACTGATGGATTCTCAGGATACCATCAGATCAAGATAGCACACGAAGACAGATACAAGACCACATTTGATATAGAATGGGGATCCTACCAATATACAGTCATGCCATTTGGACCGAAGAATGCACCAGCAATATTTTTCAGAGTAGTCATCGCCGCGTTTAAAGAATTTATCCACCAGTTCCTAGAGGTATACTTGGACGATTGGATAGTCTATAGTTTGTTAAAAGACCATGTAGAAGTCTTATGGATAATTTTAGAAAGATGCAGGCAGTGCTAGATATCATTGAACATAAAGAAATGCATATTCAGAACACCATTTGGGATACTATTGGGCAACATAGTATGCAAACAAGGTTTACTAGTAGACCCTGCAAAGATTGCAGTAATTGTTAAACTACCACCACCAAAAACAGTCCGTTAGCTAAGACCAACGTTGGGACACACAGGATACTACAGGAAGTTCATCAAAGGATACATGCATATTACCACTCCAATGGAAAAATTGTTATGAAAGGATACAAAGTTTCAGTGGAACGACGAGTGTCAACACAGGCTGGATACCCTTAAGGAAAAGATGGTCACCGCACCAATACTAGTATTTCCAGACTGGGAGAAGACATTCCACGTGCATGTAGATGCATCAACCATAGCACTTGGAGCTATCTTGGTGCAACCATGAGTGGCAGACTTGGATCACCTGATAGCATTCGCGAGAAGAAAGTTATAAGAATCAAAACAAAACTATAACACTATAGAAAGGGAAGGCCTCACCATGGTCTACGCACTGCAAAAGTTCATAAACTACTTACTGGGAAAACACTTTAATATGTTTACATATCACTCAGCCCTGAAATACCTAGTCAAAAAGCCAATGTTAGGGGGGAGAATCTGTCATTGGTTATAACTATTTCAAGAATTTGACTTTGAAGTAATAGCTAAGCCAGGAAAATTGAACGCATGACTTGACCACCTATCAAGGGTCACAAATGGGGAAGAACCTAATAACTTAGAGGAAAAATTCCTGGACACACAATTATTCTCAGTCCAGATCGCTGATGATTACTTTGCAGATATCATTTAGTACTTGAGCACAGGTACTGCGCCACAAGAGTATAACACCACACAGAAGAAAAACCTGGTAGTCCGGGCTGCAAACTATCAACTGATCACAGGACACTTATACAAAATGGGCGCAGATAACATCTTGCAAAGGTACATGTTAGAACATGAAAGACCAAGAGTCTTAATAGAATCCCATGAGGGAATAGCGGGAGGACATTACGCAGGCAAAGCTACTACGCATAAGGTATTGTGCGCAGGACTATGGTGGCCGATGATTCATAGAGACTCGAAGGAATACTGTCAAAGATGCGATGTCTATCAAAGGCTAGATAAACCCAACATAAGGGACAAGATGCCATTACGACCGCAAGTAACATTGCAAACATTCGATAAGTGGGCGATAGACTTTGTGGGACCAATCAACCCACCAACAAAAATAACAGGAGCTAGGTACATTATCACTGCGATGAAGTACCTAACAAGATGGGCAGAAGCCACACCAGTGAAGGATTGCAGTGTAGAAACAACAACACACTTCCTATTTGAACAAGTAATACTAGATTTGGGTGCCCAAGAGTCTTGATGAGCGAACAAGGCATGCACTTCATAAACAACACCATCAACACTATGACTAAAGAGTTTGAAGTCCATCATCAGAAGAGCACACCATATCACCCACATACAAATGGCACAGTGGAAGCATTTAACAAAATATTGGAGAATGCACTGACAAAGATATGTAATGTCAACAGGGATGATTGGGACCTCAAAGTACCAATAGTATTATGGGCCTACAGGACTACATGTAAAAAGTTGACAGGGCACACACCATTCAAACTGGTCTATGGACAGGAAGGAGTGGTGCCATTAGAATTTTTAGTACCAAGTTTGCGCGTAGCAACAATTAAACACATGACGGAACAAGGCGCAATACAAGAGAGACTAAACCGGTTGATGACTATGGAGGAAGGCCAAATCTTAGCAGGGTTCTACCAGCAAGTTTAGAAATCAAGAGATAAGGCTTGGCATGCAAGGCACATCAAGAAGAAAACTTTCAAGGAAGGCGATTTAGTATTGATGTATGACAACAAATCGTTTCAGCACCCAAGGAAGCTCAAGTTGCATTGGTTAGGACCATACGAAGTAAAATCTATTACAGATGGAGGAGCTGTACAATCGAAAGAATTATCAGGTGTAGAACTCAGAGGGATGATGAACGGGAGCTGACTGAAGCTGTACAAGGACAGTCGACCACCCACCGCACAGTAAAATATATATATATATATATATATATAATTTTTTTTTTGTATAATATATTAAAAAGCACAAACAAAAGCACAGATAGAAAGGTCATGCAAAGACTTAGCCGAATTGCAGCAGGAAACAGAGAGGCGGGACGCGCTGGAAATAATCTATGAGTAGACTAAGTTTGAGACCCAAGAGGAAAAGGAGTGCATGAATGAATTGGAGCAGAAAGTCGTAGGAACATACGAGAAGATTCTAAAGTCCATGCAGACAGATGAAGTCACAACAATAGAAAATATTGATCAGATTGCGTAGGAAATCGATCAATATCAGAAGGAGATCGAGAATCTCCGAGAGCAGCTCACACCCACTACTCCACCAGTAGTGAAGGAGCAAAGGAAGCAGGAAGTAGTAGAGCAGCTACAGGAGATAGAGTGACATGTTAGCACATTAGCTTACTTGTTCGAGAATGCATCACAACTTTGGAAAAAGCTAGAGTAGGATCAGAAATTCCAGAAGTGGGACACAGAAGAAGAAAGGATAAGCGCAGCTATCCAGGACCTCAAGCAGATGCATAAGACAATGTCCATCACAGAGCGCATCAAAGGGGCACAGGACGTGAAGAAGCTGTAGGCAAAACTCACCATTGCGCAGACACAAAATAATGAGCGTGAGGCTCAAATGGAACCATTTAAGGAGTGGGTAGAATAATTCCTAGCATAGGCAGAGGAATCCAAGACACAGATAGCACAGACCCAAGCAGAGTGTGCATAATTGATTAATGATGAAATTTCAGTCCAGATAGTGGACACACTCAAGGAGAAGACTACGTAGGCGCAAACATAGGCAACAGAGATCAAAGAGAAGTTCTGGACGACCACCAAGGAGATCGAGGAATTGTGCTAGGTGGCTCGGGATGAGCCACATGTCAGTGTTGGGGGCCTATTGGAAGCATAAAAAAATGGAAAGAAAGGTAAGTTCAGGAAAGAAAGCTTGCATGAGGAAAGCGACAACTGGAAGGAAGAACAACACGCGCGCATGTGGGGAAGACCTAACGACAATAAGGTTAGGGTTTTTGTAATGTATTGTAATGGATGAGGAGCTAGAATGGTATAAATATAGATATATAAGGAATAGAAACGGGAGAGAACAGAGAGAGTTAGGTTTGGAGTATTATCGAGTTCAACTAGGTAGCTATGAGTTATTGCGATATGTAATATTTTGCTGTATGACCTAATTTTGTAATCTGTTGAGCTAAAGACGGTTGGGGAAGGTAGATATTGAGGGTTAGATTGTAGGCTCAGGAGCCCGATGAGGTCTAATCCGCCTCATATAGATCTTACCCAACTGAGAAGAATTGTAATGCGCACGACGCCATAGTAACATAACAACTATAATAAAAGAGTCGACAACCAAATCTTTGTGGACGTAGCCCAAGAGGGGGTGAACCATGGTAACATCTGTGTTATGTGATGAATGCATGCATATATTTATCGTATTTCAGTAGTTATTGTTATTCTTAATGAATGAGTTTCTATATTTCATGCATAATCGTAATTGACAGTATATTGCGTTTATCACTATAATAGTAGTTCAATATATCATTCTCCTATCATGCACTCAATCCTAGGCTGTAAACACATGAGTCTTACAACCACCCATTAAATCTATCTTGGTTGAGATGGTGTAGCACATTCTGTGCGTTGCGTTTCCTGCTGGTTTACCAGGAGGGCCGATAGTTTTAAAGGCTTTTTTGGAAACCCAAACAAACATGAACCCTGGGTCACTTTGTACAAACTCAGACTGAATAGAAGAGTAGAAAACCAACAACTAGTTAACAAGAGATGGACAACATACCGTTTAAATGTCACTTCCTCTTGCCATTTCCATCCTAGCTCCACTCTAGTGTTCCTATGATATTGAATCTGCAAGGGAGCACAAGCCAACCAAAGTGAAATCAATACAATAAACTCAACAAGAACCTATGTATGTGATCAAGGAATCATACAATAAAACAAGACAAGTTTTATGGGAAAGAAACATATTGCTGTATCATATTAAAATGAAAGTGGAGATTACAACCAAAGCCTTGATGTCATAAGGTCCCCTCTCGACGGCCCTTTTCTCCAACACACACACTTGCTCCAAACTTAAATGAAGAATATCCACAATGACTTGATGAACATAAATGAGGCTCTCAACCATGATCTGAAGTGGAATTCTCCATCCAATTCTTAGCATATTCAACCTTCCTTAACGTTAGCCTTTTCCATGAGAAATCCCTCTTTATATAGGGGAAAGAGAGATGGTTGAAGATATTAGGATGATCCCACCAAATTAGAGAAGCGAGAAGATCGAAACCATTCAGACACCACCTCATCTTCTAGAATATCCCCTTCTAGAACTTTCGTGAAACTTGACATTTTCTTATTTTTTTGACATTGTCGCACCCTAGCTATAGAGAAGCTTGCAGACATAGATACAAGACATACAAAGTGGATCTATGTGTCAATACAAATCATAAATACTCCGTTGCAACCTGAACCAGAATGGTGTGATCCATGGTCTTCATTTCCACTATCCTTAAGTACGAATCTAATCATGCGATTATAGGTGCTGAAGTTGAACATGGTAGAAACCACTTGATTACTGACCAATGATGAGAACCATTAACAAGTGCAAGGGAAATCACCATTGATGTCAATGACTCCCAAGGTACCCCAGTATAATCCAACGAATGTGAATAAATGAGTTGAATTAGAACACTCGATGGAATCTTCCAATCAAGGGCCAATGATGTAAACCCACTGTTGAAAGTGAAGAAACCTGCCATTGAGGCATGTAGACTCCAAGGTACTGAATGATTTCTAAATCTTGTTCCTGGATAATGAGTTGAAGTCGACATGAAACGACTCATCATAGGAGGGCCTTGATGTATCCCCCATCAATGAAACAAAATAAATAACAGATTTGAAGTAGATCAGAGTATGAAGTGATTCGAAACTGACACAGGAAGGCCGACATGGTAGAATATTTATAACTACAGATGGTCGACTCGATAGAAGGCTTATTTAGTTCATACTGCTCTTGAACATATGAACGACACAACAATGGTATTGACAGCATTGACTCAAGGAGGAACCAAAATACGGACATGCAGATGGTCAAACGATAGACAAATGGATTTCCCAACCCGAATACAATGATGAAGGGGGGTGTCATGTTCAAGAGCGACTATTACTGCCACTAACACAGATACAAAGACACATTTCTTTCCCAAATTCCCCCCCACCATTTTTGGTAAGTACCTCTTTATTTTTACGCAATCTTGAGGAGGATAACATATTCTTGTTGATGTAAGATCATCCTTCGAATGAGTCCCTCAGAGTATGTTTAATAACGAATCCTAAGAAGGAGTGGTTCGGTCCCATACGGGTCTTTCGATGTTTGTTTAACGAGTCCAAAGAGAGAAAACTCAGGTGTTTTTCAATTTTAGAGAGTCTGAAAAACACTTAAAGAGGACTCCACTAGTTCCTTTTTTGTAAGTTAATCTGACAAGACCGAAAAAGTGATAACCTACCGCTCATCAGACGTTTTCTTCAAACGCTTTTACGAGCATGAAAAGAACAAGGTCGCTTGACAATCTTTTCATGTTTAGAGAGTCTGAAAAGAGCTTAAAGGGAACTCCAAGGGGTTCTTTTTTCGTATAACCTTTATGAGTCCAAAAAAGTGATAAAAGTATACTCGGTTACATTCTCATTGATTTACGACCACGAGAAAGAACAAAAACTAAGCTCAGAGTTCTTCCTGAAAAAATCTAAAAGGGTCTGTACATGCGACAAATGTATAAAAACTAACCAAAAAGTGTATCCTTGTTCCAATGTTTCACTCCTAGACTTCTTATCAACAAAAATCACACACTTGCGAGGTTGTTAGGACTTTAGGGTTTAGATAAAATATATAAAATAATATAAAATACAAATAAAAAAGTGAAAAAATCAATAAAAAGTGGGTAAAAACTTCATTTCACTATTTCATTTGTCATTTCACCCAAACCTTGCTCTAAACCCCTTGTTTACCTTGATTTTCAACTATGGATTGCGGAGGGCACAATTGATCATTCGACGAACCGTCTCCACAGAACAAGTAATCTTCATCTCTTTCAACTTTTTATGGATCAATTTTTTTTTTCATTGGTTAGAATTAGACTTTTGAGTTAATTTTTTTGAGGGTCCCTATGCGCGGAGGTCGTCACAGGTGCCCTATATCGGGCCCTGCAACGATCTAGGGTCGTTGCAAGCGGCTTTATAGCTAGCCTGCGATGAATCCACACTGTGCAGATTCCCTGGCCTGCGACGTGTGCAACTCAAAAAGTTTTTTAAGATGGATTTGCTAATAAAATATCTCCAGGGAAGAAGATAAAGATGCTAATCTCTCTTTATTGTTCCATTGCAGGTTTTCCACTGTAAAAATATTGGAATGACGTGAGAGAGAGCACGAGGAGGAAGCCTAATTTTCTGAGAATGACTCGAAAATGGTAATGGCCCTCCGACAGTGTGGGTTGTTGAAATTATTTAAGATCCAGGGTATGAGGGCCCAACTGAGATTATTTGAGTACCTAGTTCACATGTGGGATATGGACGAGCAGGCATTCCATGTGGGTGATTACATTCTTATGATAGATATTGAGGATATATACTTGTTGATTGAGATATCTTGCCGTGGGTCCCGAGTCACACTTACAGGTAGTAGGGATGGAGGCGAGCCTATGAACCACAATATCAGTGCACGTTGTGTGCCAGTTACTCAAAAGCATAACATTAAAGTCGCTATAAGAGATGTCTGAGACTTGCCTCTACGGACCATCCTATATACCATCACACGCATGGCAGGGAGTGAAGATCTCCATATGGCTCTTTAGAGCTATTTTCAGTATGCGCTGGAGTGTATGGAGCCTTGAGTTTTCAACTGGTGTGAAGGGGTTGTCAAGAGAATGAAAAAACAACTGACCAAGTGGAGGAGTGGTGAGATGAAATAGTTTGGAAATAGGTCGATTTTGGTATCCTTCTTCCTAGAGAGGGTCCCAGTTTTGGGCTTACAAGTAGAGTGGGGTATACCTGCCCCATAGGATCCGAGAATGAAGAGGTGGGTCGACCTCATGGCACGACATGCAGCTGGTCCCATCGTTAGATATAACGATATCTTCTTCGACTGGTTGAGAAATCAAATGCTCATGGTCGATGACTATGCATATGCCAGGCTAGACTTCCGAGGAGATCTAGACTTAGCTCTTCCCGAGGGTTCTCGATGGGGGGACATATGTAAGAAGGACATTTTGTTTGTCATGTTTTTGTGATTTTTAATGATATAAAATGTTTTTTATGTTGTTTATCCGATGACTAATCAAATGCTCTTTGATGGTGTAGATGTGGGACCTTACCGACCTCCAGGTTCATCCCCTATATAGAGGCGATGGGAGAGAGTTGACGTATCAGGAGTAGCTGCCACCGACTACGAGACTATAGAAAAAAATCCAGAGGGGCTTACAATGAACATCATTGATGCCTCCATTGATGATATCCCGAGGAATTACCAGTGCCACACAGTGGGCGTGTCTGCTTCCATCGGTCGACTGCTCCGTAGAATAGCATGGGCAGTCGCATGTTATAGTGAGCAACATCCTTGATACTCTATTGTATATGAAGCCATGTGCTTCACATTTCTTAAATTTTGGTCTTCAGACAAAAACACTTTTTTGTAAACTTTTATCGTTATATAAATATGAGGCTTCTACCGGCTTACTTGTTGTATATACAAAGTGTGATTGGATTTTATAAATGTCTCAAATGTCTGTCAAACACATAATTAGCCAAAGCATCTGTTAATGTATTTAGAGATCTAGGAATGTGTTGATATTCAATGTAATCAAAATGACGTTCCAAGAGGCAAATTTGTAAATATAACCTTAACAACGTAGGACTTCGAATGGAGTAAACATTACTCAAATGTAGGACTACTAATTCCGAAATGAGTCATACAATAAGATGACAGATTCCAAGTGAAACAACATCTGTCAATAATTCGATGACTGCACTGTATTCCACAATATTGTTAGTTGCACGACCAATGCAAACACTGTGTAGACTAATCAATTCATCCGTAGGTGCATAGATTTCCCAAGCAATAGATGCTAAGTTCTTAGTACTGTGACTAGTGCCATCAGCAAAGCCAATGTAGGGTAGCGAAGACACTGACATATGGAAACCAAGCACAACACAAGGTAAGCAACTTAAGGTCGAAACCAAAACAATGAAAAATCACACAAGAGTATGATACACTAAAAGTACAAGAACTCATGCAAAAATGGTTTAAGCATAGTACTTCTTCAAGTAAAGCCCATTTCTAGGTTCACTCAAAGGGATTCCATCATAATCAACCAACTCATAAGCTCTCTTCTCCAATACTCGTTTGACAATGTAAGGACCCCGCCACATGGGCTCAAATTTATCGTCCCCTAGCAAATCACGATCTTGTTCATAAAGAAGAACTAGATCACCTTCAGAAAAAACATATGGCTTGACATGCTTGTCATATTGGGATTTAACACGTTTCTTCTGAGTTTCAATAACTAAGGCGGCATCACAACGGGTTTCGTCTAGTTGCATCAAAGACAAAATAAACTCTTCTTCAACAGAGGTGTTAGGGAGAAGTTCAACAACTAGTTTGAAAGATGGTATTTCACATTCAATCGACAAAATTGCTTCGATACCATAGACTAGCTAGAAATGTGTGAATCCTTTGGCAGACTTAACAGATGTCTGATAGGCCCATAATGCTGAGAACAACATTGTGTGCTGGTTTGTCTTATGAATTCCTATAATCCGTCGAAGCATGGTAATGAGAACTTTGTTGATTGCTTCCACCTGGCCATTGGCCTGTGGATAATAGGGGGTTGCGTTTTCATGGCGAAGACCCAACTTTTTAGTAAGTTCAGACATCATGAAATTCCAAAAATGACTACTGTGATCAGTAACGATGGCTTGAGGGACACCAAACCTAGTAATGATATGATTGAATATGAAAAATGATGCAGTTTTCCCGGTGTTATCAAATGTTGGCATCGCCTCGGCCCATTTAGTGAAATAATATACAGCTACAATGATGTATCCATGCCCCCCGACCGAGTGAGGGTTACATGTCATGAAGTCAATGCCCCATTTGGAAAATGGACCAACGAAAACTATAGGATGTAAGGGAGCAGGATGAGATATTATCTTATTATTATAAGTTTGGAAAGCATGGCATTTCTGGATAGCAGTAATGCAGTCCTTAAACAAAAAAGGCTAGAAATAAACCGCTCGTAAGATCTTTTGGGCAGTGACATACCCAAACATATGAAATCCACATGCTCTGGAGTGACATTCATTCAAAGTTTTCTCAGCTTCATCGTAGGTGAGACATTGTCGAAATATATAATCAATACCACGACGGTAAAGGGTATCACCGAGAATGATGTATTGACGGGCTTGATATCGTATACGACGACGATCTGTGCTAGATAGATCCAGTTAAAAAGTTTGAGTTTGGAGATAGATAATAATATCTTCATACCATAAGTCATCATAACTGATCAGAGAAAGGGATTCGTCAGGCAAGGAATCCTCTGCCACATTTTCTATCTCAGCGGAGGGAAGGTCACATATAAATTCGGGAAAAACCAAAGATTTCTTGGACTTAGCGCGCTCAAAATCCAATTCAAAATATTGGACAATAGCTATCCATTTGGAGTACTTTCACCCTAGCAATTGTTGAGTAAGGATATGTTGCATGGGGTTGCAATAAAAAATAACAGTGTTTCTGCGTAATAAGATATAATGACGAAAACGTTGGACAACTTGAACAACTGCCAGGGCCAGTTTCTCCACATGTAGGTATTTGGTCTCGGTAGTCGTGAGACTCTGACTCAAATAGTATATCACATGTTCTTCATGTGAATCATCCTCTTGGACTAAGACCATAGAAATGGTAGATTCCAAAGCAGTTAAGTAGAGGAAATAATCTCGGCTGTAGTCAGGGGGAAACAATAATGGTGTACGGGTTAAGGCAAGTTTCAAAGCTTCAAAGGCTTTGTTCGCAATATCGTCCCATACAAACTCATAACCTTTCTTGAGTATCCGAGTGAATCCTTTCGTCAGTTCAATGTAATTGGGGACGAAACGATGCAAAAATTTTGTCTTCCCTTGCAAACTTTGGAGTTGGCGTAGTGTGGAAGGAGGAGGTAGATTAAGAATAGCCTCAACCTTCAAGGGGTCTTCTTGAATCCCGTGTATCGACACTATAAAACCAAGAAGTTGGATGGACTCCACACAAAAAACACATTTATGTGGGTTCAACCGTATGCGATAATAACGACAACGTACAAAAATGGCCCTTAAATGTACCGGGTGATCTTGGCAACACATGGAATGCGCTGGTAGATCGTCAAGATAAGGTTGCACAATTTGCTTAATATCGTGAAAAACATAAGACATACCGCGCTGAAAGGTCACACTAGCATTTTTGAGACCAAAGGGTAGTTTTCGGTAGGCAAAGGTTCCCCAAGGGAAAATAAAAGCGGTCTTGTGTTGGTCCGCGGGTAAAATATTAATTTGATTATAGTCGGAGAAACCGTCCGTTAGGGATAAGATTTCACTCTCGACACAGTCGTCAATGATCTGGTCAATGAAAGGGGTCAGGTAATTGTCCTTAGGACAAGCCTTATTTATGTCCCTATAATCTACACAAACATGGATGGTTCCTTGTTTCTTATTTTCCAGAACTATATTGGATACCCAATAAGTCAAAGCCATGGGATAGACAAAGCCAACTTTAAGAAGTTTTTCAACTGCAAGCTTGATAGCAGCAGTTTTGCGAGGATGTACTGGGAGAAGTCTCTGCCGAACATGTTTAATGTCTAGGTATGTCTTAATCTCATGCACAACGATATCAGGATCAATACCTGGCATTTATTCGTAACTCTAGGCGAAAACGTCACAAAATTCCTGGAAAAGGGATTTATAAGTGTGGACCTCATCATTAGAACATGAGGCCCTGCTATGAACATTCTCCATGACTTCGGGTTTAATAGATATGTCAAGAGGAACGATAGGTGAAATGTTACTCAAGTTCCCTTCGTACAAGACATCGCGTGTTGACTCAGGAACGAAAGAGATAACAACAACGGTCGATGGAGTCGAAATCTGTCGGTAGCTCTCTATGGTATCACGTTCTAGGAAGAGAATGGAACGATGATGCCCATCATCCCATGGAGTATATTCCATAGACATGACTAACATGATCATCTCATCAGTAGGGAAGATCATGTGAAATAGATCCAGAGATGAATCACAGAGAGAAGGAGGGGAGGGGGTCACCGATTGAATAACTTGATAAGTGGATTCAACCGGACTTAAAGGCATTCTATCGCCGTAACGAAGGTAATCACCATAGCTAGGTACTACCCGTGGGTCATATGACTCAGGGGTTTCACGAACAATGGTTGAGATCATGTTAATTGAAGTGACACAAGGAGGAGGAATATCAGGTGGTGGGATTGGAAATGTACCCATAAAGGTTGAATCTTTTAAGAGACCCACATCGACATTCTCGTAACTAGGAGGTTTCTTCGAGATAAAAGGTACGTTGCTAGTACAGGAATCGGAATTAAATAAGGCCAGTTGGTCAACAATAACAACCTTTCCTTGGTATGGGAAACATAACACATGGAAAAGGGTAGACACAATTGCACGCATTGAATTGATCCAGCTATGGCCAAGTAAAAGGTTATAATTGAGAGGTGCATCAAAGACCTCAACCTCGACATTGATTGATTTACCTTCGAACGTAATAGACAACGAAGGAAGAACACCGTAAGGTTTAAAACCTATACCATTGAAGGCCTTAAGTGTATTGTGTGATTCAGTGAGGGAAAGAGAGCCAATAGATTTCCAACAAGTAACAGACATAACACAAGTCGAGGCTCCTTCATCAATTACAGTTCTACAGATATTCTTGTTTTCAACAACAAATTGGATTTGAAACGCTAATTGAGGAGGAAGCCTTGGAATGTGATCTTCCAAGTCAAAGATTATCAAATTAGTATCCGTAGGATCAATTTCACCAATGGAATTTAACTATGCCTTCCGTTGAGTGGGACAACTTTGAAGGACTTCGAGAGATGACATCGTAGAGGGTGCTTGCATAAGGTCTTCTACAATACTGTAGTTTTGAGCAGCATGCGCGTGAGGATTGAATGCAGACTTTCGGACAACGCCCTTGGGAGGAGGGCGAAGAACTGTATTGAGATCCAGTCGTTCGAGATGAAGAGGAACATTTGGAGGTGAAGTTGGGGGAGGAGGTTGAACCAACGAAGGTGGTATATCATCAACTTTCTCTTTCGACGAAGAGTAATCTTTGGTTCGAGTTGCGATTGCAACTTCGTTCTTTTTAGAGTCACCAGTACACATAAGGACATAAGATGAGGTAGAAGGAGAATCTTGGTCATGAATGACTAGTTGGGCTTGCTGCTGAGAAGGGAAAGGTTGTGACAAAATGAAAGGTGTAGGAGGCTTTCCATTCCCTTGGAGGAACTTAGTAACCTTAGCACGTCATGGAAAATCTTTCGTGTAATGATTGTCACCACAAATAAAGCAAGGGTAATGAGGTTTACGTTTATCTTTCTCATCAATGATCTGTGTTTTGGCTTTATTAGATTGTGGAATTTTATTCTTGTCCTCCTTTTTCTTACCCTTCCCTTTTTTTTATTTTGGTTCTTTTCGGCAAGTGTGGATTGTACTAAATTAACCTCACAGTTTTACCGGCAGAAGGAGTAGGAGTAGGAGTACTTTGTACATTAGAATTAACAGATTTGGGATTGGTGTGACTGGTGTGTGTAGACTGGGTCTCAGCGTGGAAGGTGCCAATCAACTATCAACAACATGAGAATATGCCATAGGTGTTGGGGTAGGATTTGTGGAAGGACGAGGAGCGTCAGGGATCAAATCGTAAAGTGTTCTTGTTTGTGAATAAACAAGATCTAGATACTCATCACGACTAATCGCCTACTCTTCAGTGATAATGCCACCCATGGCGACATCGCGAGTGATAGGTCCAATGAGTGATTTGGTAAACTACTCAGCCAATAGTTGATCATGAAGAGGAACTTTGATTAAACTTCTTCTCCTCCTCCACTCATGGATGTGATCAGAAATATGAGTGGATGAGGATTGCTTAAAATAACTCAAAATTTCGGTTCCTGTCTCGTATTGAATGGGCATCTGATAATGTGTCAAAAAGGACATGGCTAGGGTGTTAAAGCCATTGAAGAATCCTCGTGGTAACTCGATGTACCATTTTGCCACCGAACCTATGAGAGTTCGTTGGAATAGTCGTAATCTTATGGAGTCATCCATCAAGGAGTTGGATGAACACCACATATGAAAATTCATAACATGAATATTCGGGTCTTATCCTGCTCGATCGTCAAATTTAGGAATGTCAGACGGTAGTTTAGCCGATATGATGGGCCAATAAGGAGAGTGTAAAATAGGATCATTCAAAATCCTAGACAGATCCAGTAAATCCAAAGTGGCAAAGAAGGGCAACTGTCGGTTCACTTGAGGAAACTGGTAGTTCTGAGGGGGAAGCCCTGTAGGTATACCAGTAGGGCCATAAGCAGTCTGCAGATAATTAGACAGTCCTAACAGATTTGGTTGTGGAGGATTTTGAGGCAGATAGCCCATAGGGTTAGGTTGAATAGGTATGTTCCCTTGGAAAGGAAGATTAGATTGAAATTTCTGACCCCAAGTGGGATTCAAATAACCTGGATACGGTTGACCGAGGTTAGGGGGTACAAAATAATTGACTTGAGGATATTTCCCCCCAGAAATTTGTAGATTTCCTTGGAAAGGAAGGTTCCAAGTTTGAGATTGTAACACAGGTGTGTTTTTTCCATAAACCGGGTTATGAACTCCAACCTGAGGTTGCTCCCCAAGTTGAGGTTGTCCCCCAAATTGAGGTTTCCCCCCAACATCGGGTTGACCTCCAACAATAATCTGGAAACCAGAAGTGGTAGAATGACTGGTGCCTCCAACTGGATTGGAGCCACTAGGGACAAGATGATGATATCCTCTTAACAAAGGTGGAGGAGTAATGTAAGGCCATTCAGAGAGAATCAGGGCAGGTGTAGGAACAAAATGACTCATAGCGTTATACCCAGGAGGAACAAAAAGTACAGACCCTCCGGATGGATTCTGGGTAGGGATAGCAACGAAAGTGTTCAAAGCTTTATACCCAGGGGGAAGTGACGGATTTGGTCTAAGCGGAAGTGGTGTTCCAATAGGAGCTTGAGTGACAACCACATTTTCGGTGGAAACAGTCATAGCATGCAGGACCATAGTATAATGGGCCATTTGAAGCGGAAGAATCGAGTGAGAACCAACCAACAATTGGTCCGAAACAGTGGTGACACTACTAGTAGTACTAGTGAAATGGTCCAAAGGTAATGTATAGGTAACATACATCTTAGGAATTTGTGAAGCCATAGGTTGATCAGGACTCACTCCTAGGTTTTTGTAAAGATCACGTATTGTCAAAGGGATGAAACTAGGATTAAAAGTTCCGGCAGTGTGAGCCGGGGTCCTAAATGATTCACTGTGAAAAAGTGGATCTTCTACTCCAAACCCTGCGTTGGGTCTAGTAGGTACTTCAGTATTCTCAACAACTACAATCTTTCATGACGAGTTCATCCGAAGAAAATGAGAATCTCGTCTAATACTCAATAACAGATTTGGGGGAAGTCAGAATGCCTCTAAGGAATCCGAAAAAAATTGAAATCCTTCCAAAGAATGTGTGCTTCCAACTTCAGAAGCTACTTCGTTATTGACTACTCCCTCAAGAGAGCCTTCTGGTGAGTTAGGAAGCAAATTTTGGTAACCTTTCGGATCTTCCGGGGGTATCCCTTGCATCCTACATGAATGACGAAGGTCGATGTTGGCTAAACCAAGTAAAGAACAAAAAAAATCTATGGCAAACTAGAGAAAACGAACAACACTCACTAATAAAATCTAGAAATCAAACCAAGCAAACAAACCTTCTTATTTCGAAGTCACTAGTTGGTGATGAAATCCAACGTCGCAAAATCAATACAAGAAGGGGATGGGATGGCAGAATAGTTACGTTGATGACCTACTTAACAAACTTACACCTTGGTGTAAGCTCCCACACATAATCGTGGGTATACCCTCCGAGGAGCTTGAGTGAGTTTGGCCAACGTCGATTCCAGGTATCGTGAAGACTTGCCCCTCCATAGTCACCTTGTGTAAAGACCCTAAAGAGATAGGCTACTAAGGTTACCAACTACAACAGTGATGCCTGGGGAAACAATCAATAGTCCGATCCACGTGCAAAGGCAGGGTATCTAGCCCGAAATCAACTCGAGAGGCTCCCACACATAATCACGGGTATACATTCAAGTGACCCCCAATAATACACACAATGTCTACACCAAGAATAACAAAGCAGGGTGAGTAACTCTGCCAGTCTTAATGCGACCTCGTGATTGACCCTTGTGTTAGAAGGGCTTCCCTGGACAAAATGTAGCAATTGGATTTGAACTCTCCCTATCACAAGATACTATTGTGCATTTTGATGCTTTGGAGAGTGTGCCTTACAACCTATTCCAAAGCGCTATCCTAGACAATGTTGTGAAAAATATCCCTAGAAAATAAAAGTTGCTAATAAATTTTAATATTATGCTGTATTTTAACGACTATTGTTTACTCAAAAAGGGAGATGAAAATGAAACTGGTGATGTTGTGACCTTGACCCAATAAAGTGAAAGAAGAGATGAATGTGCAACATTTCAATTCAATGAACTCTAATTACAGTAGAGAGAAGGTATTCTTTTGAAGTACAAAAAGCTATGAATTGCAATTTCTTAATTTCGAATGAACACAATTCCAAATAATCACGAACTACAAAAAATTTCCAATTCTTCTCTTTAACAATTATTTTGAATGTAAAAATTTTCTTATGAAATATTACTAAAAAGAATAAATGAATTCAGTTCTTCCTTTTCAAACAAAATCAGAGATGTAATGATGAAAAAAAAGTAATCCAAGAAAATCAAGACATTCTCAACACAATTCCCAAATCAAAACTCGCAATATAGACAAAAATGAAAATGATAAGAAAGTTTTTGTCAAATACCAACAAAAAGTGTTTCTCAACCAACAAACAATCTAATAAGTGAATTTAATCCAAAACTTGAAACAAACCAAAGACCCTCTATCAAACAAGCACCTAGATCAAGATATGAGATTATATCCTTGTGACAATGATCAAAAGCAAAAAACTTGCAAAATCACAAAGAAAGACTTTCAATCACTGAAAACCAATCACAAGCAAGCTTTAAACTCATGAATCAATCAAACACTGCATAAGAAGTCCACCCTAGGAAAATAAGGCAAATTTGGGTGAAAAAAGACAAATTGACTTACTCCAACCAATTCTACAAGAGTCATCGCAGGCTGGGTATGGGACACAATGCGACGAGCAAAGGTCATCACAGGCTACTAGCAGAGTACAGTGCAACGCCATCACACTGGATTTGTCAAGAAGAATGCGATGTCTGAGGGTCATCGTAGGCTGCCAATGTGGTACATTGCGACGATCTCTGTAAATGAAGAAAAAATGGGAGGAAGGCAAAAAATCTAAGTGAACTTCCAAACCCAGGGAGTCCAGATGGATCATCCATAGACTCAGAGAATGAATTGAATCAAAGGAAGGTAGGATAAAAGAAAATGGGAAGAAAAAAATAAAAAAGGATTCATATCCCTAGTATGGTCACCAATTTTTTTATAGGATTAATCGATAAATACAGACATAAACAGATCTCCCCAGATCCACCTAGATCTAGAACAAAATAGAATAGAATATGATGCTTTCCCTAAGCTCTAACTATTGAGTTTACTAGTTAACAAGAGATGGACAACATACCATTTAAATGTCGTTTCCTCTTTCCATTTCCATCCTAGCTCCACTTCGGTTCTCCTGTGACATTGAATCTGCAAGGGAACACAAGCCAACCAAAGTGAAAGCAATACAATAAACTCAACAAGAACCTATGCATGTGATCAAGGAATCATACAATAAAACAAGACAAGTTTTATGGGAAATAAACATATTGTTGTATCATATTAAAATGAAAGTGGAGATTACAACCAAAGCCTTGATGTCATAAGGTCCCCTCTTGATGGCCCTTTCCTCCAACACACACACTTGATCCAACCTTGAATGAAGAAGATCTACAATGACTTGATGAGCAGAAATGAGGCTCTCAAGCATGATCTTAAGTAGAATTCTCCATCCAATTCTTAGCTTATTCAACCTTCCTTAACCTTAACCTTTTCCATGAGAAATCCCTCTTTATATAGGGGAAAGAGAGATGGTTGAAGAGATTAGGATGATCCCACCGAATCAGAGAAGCGAGTAAGATCCAAACCATTCAGAAGCCACCTCATCTTCTAGAAGATCCCCTTCTAGAACTTTCGTGAAACTTGACCTTTTCTTAGTTTTTTGACATCATTGCACCCTAGCTATAGAGTAGCCTACAAAGACATCGCAGACCAGCTTTAGAGCAGGGGGCGACGATCAGGCATCATCACACCCTGTGTATAATGTAGCCTACGACGACCTTTCTTAACATGGTTTTTGAGAAGAGAAAGCCAATCACTTTCCTCATGGAGAAAGATTCTTTTTGGGAACATGAACACATGTTTGTGAATGGATCACTGGGGTGACCAAAATAATGTGTAACACATATATCGGTAAAACTAAAAAACAATTTGACTTTTCATTTTTTTTATATATTCATTTCTTTTTTTGTTTTTATTTTCATTTTCATTTTGTTTTCCTTTCTTATCACCTAAAACTTAGGTTGTACATATTCATTTTATTTTTCTCATTTGACTTAGTTTCATATTGATTTTTAATTTAACTTTTTATATTTTTTTCCTCACTCATTAAAATTTAACGTAATATCTTATGAGACCTCCCCTAGGTTTCTCCCATTGGTCCTCACATTTACTCCATGGTAAGTTTCATAGGAAATTACTATCTAAGACACACCTCCCTATTTTTTTGGAAATCCTTCTTATCTCCATGGAATCCCTCCTCCCCTCCTCCCAAACACATTTGAAACTTTATGAATGTTTTTTAATATGCCCCAAGACTAAACCATCGAGAATGAACCTTAGCATGATTATTATAATATTTAACAATCTTCATATCTCATTGGGGAGGGGTCGGAGTCTTCAATGGAGTCAACCCTCCATCCAATGTCCTGACCAAGAGATTTGATGAGCCTTCAAGAAGAAGATTAATATATTGTATTAATATATACCCATAAGGAGTATGTCGTCGAAGAATTTCCAAGACTTACCACCTCCTTTTCCATAAGACCCCGATGACCATGCATTTTTAATGTATCTTTGAAGGTTATTTTAACATTTTTTTTTTGAAAAACGTGCACCCACCA